>JAAROE010000298.1:0-37152 GCA_036365135.1 Miichthys miiuy | reverse complement strand
GGCTGTGTGTTTGTGTGTGTTTCTCATTTTCTTTTGCTTTGTATGTATGTGTGTGTGTGTGTGTGTGTGTGTTTTCCGCTGGCGCGCTACTGAGCTATCCCCATTGCCCTATCATGGTGAATTCCAAAGCTGTGGCCGTGATGAATTAGTCTGAAACAAATTAGCAGTACTTACAGCTCAGACGGCTCCAGCATTGGGTTACAAATTAAAACAAAAGCAGCCGTATCTCCACATCAGCGCTAGTTCCCCATGAAATCCAATACGCTCTGCCTCAATCTTCAACGTACAACAGACTGAGAGGCTTCCTTCCTTCTGTCCTTCCCATCTCTCTTCTCACTGTCTTCCCAGGCCGTCCCCCCCCCAAACAACGTCCATCTTCTTCAGGTATTTCGGGATTTAACCCGAGCTGTCTGTTTAATTAGACTGTACACTAAAGAAGTAAAGGCTGTCACCCCAGGTAAACGGGGCACCTTGTGGAGTGGCAGGATGCAGATTAGTGTAACATACGGATCAATGCGGTCTATTTTCATGGATCTGCAGCACTGATGTCGCGTTTTTTTTGGCGTAATTTGTGTGTTTTTCTTTCTTCATTTAGCAAAATATCTGAAACACTATTAACCGATCTTAATCACCATCTTGTAGCTCACTCGTTCATAACCCCGTCACACCTTTTTCTATGAGCTGCGAGCAGTGATGATCACTTTTTTTGGTCCAGTCTGTTAGATTTAGGGGGATTTATTGGCAGAATGTGTCAGAAATAGAACATAATGTTGATCAGTACGTTTCCATTAGGATACAATCACCTGGAAATAAGTATTGTTGCCTTTTTTCTTACCTACAGAGGGAGCAGGTCATCTTCCACATGTTGTACCTCCATGTTTCTACAGTAGCCCAGAATGGACAAACCAAACACACTGACTGGCTGTCTGCGTTTTGAGCCATCTTCAGTTGTTTTTATTTAACTTTATTTATTTATTATATTTATTTAATTTTGTGTATTTGACTCCTGACGAGTTAAAACACTCAGTTTCACCCCATTTACTTCACATACATGATTTATTATTATTTTTTTCAAACCACACAGTTGCGTTTAGATTTACATATGCATTTTATTTCTACCGCCCAGGTAGCCATTGATTTCTGCTCAATTTATTATAAAAAAATATATAATCCAGTCGTGCAGATTGATTTGATTTTGGACTTCATCACTCCAGCAGATTTCAAAGTCTACCAAGTGACCGAAAACAGTACTCTGTCCTAATGAACTACTCCAGTCACAAGCCGCTGCGCATGCTTCCACTTCTGCATCTGACGGAGATGCAGATTAAAACAAAATGTCAAAACATTTTCTATTAATTAAATGAATGTAGAAGATTGTATGTATTCTCTGTGTGCACTGTAGCTCTCTAATGAAGGGCATAAGAATTGACTGGGAGGGGAACCAGGTTTTTGGCTGTTTATTACAGATGGAAAGAATGGGAGGTCAGATACATGTGCAATGAGAATCCTCATCAGGCTTGGTAATCTTTGGGCCAAATGCATGAAATGTGCCAGTTTGAATGAAACACACTTCCTGTTGTGGCCTCTCGCTGGCTTTCCACCATAATCATACTGTCCACTGCTTAGTTTGCCCCGATAGATCCCTTTATCACTCACTTGGAGGCTCATTTTCACCGTCATTGTGTGTCTGTGACGCTGTGTTTGTCGGTGGGAATCGCTGGGAATTTGGAATTTTAGATTTTTAAAAGGCTCCCGATAGTTGGCGTCATTTCATTTTATATTTTTGTTTCCAGGCAGGGAATATCATTTGTTTTTAGAAGGAAACTAGGCCTTACAAATGCACATTTAAGGAAATCAGGAAAGAAAAAAAACGCTCTGACTTTGAACTGAATCATGAAAAAAAGTCATAAAATGTAGTGGTAGTCGTAGTAACCTTTTAATGAAAAATCACAAAACAGGCAGGATACACCATCATGTCAACTTTGACCCTTACCAGCAGAAACTGCTCCGTCAGTCCAGTGTGAGTACTCTCAGCTGCAGTGCTGAGGGAATGCTGCCTCCTGATGGACAGTACCTAACACTGCACCAAAGACAGAGTGAACAATACCGTGCAGCCCACACACAGCGAGTTTGATGGAAAAGATATTCAGCCATTTCATGGACATAACATACATAATGCATTAAAATAAAAAATAAAAAATAAAAAAGTTGGCTGAGCCGTATCTTATCATTTCTAGAAGAAGCACATAAGCTCGTCTTATTTCACGTTTATCTTGGCATTTAGAAGTTAGGACAACACGAGCACAAACATACAGTGTAGTATCACTTTGATAGATGCTGTCCTCTTCACAGCCAACGCTGATGAAACATTTCTCTAGTGTTTTTTTATCAGCAGGACAGGTAGGTGGAACCTTTACCTTCCGGCCCCTGTTGGCATTTTACAGTGCATCTGTTAAAAATAATGAACAGAAGAGTTCCTGCTGCACACCGACTGAGTTCAAATACAGAATGAGTTCATGTGAAGCAGAACACCCGCCCTGTATCCACTGAGAAACTGTGTTAATTAAGATGTTATTGGACGAGCTGATGTCTGATCGGGTTTGCTGAGCGTGGTTTAAACATAAAAAAAAAGAAATGCTGTGGAGCAACAGTGACAGTGTGTTACTGAAGGAAAGTGTATCTGTGTGTAGGTGTGTGTGTGTGTGTGTGTGTGTGTGTATCTGTGTGTAGGTGTGTGTGTGCGTCACAGAGACATGGGATAAGCCCGTGTCCTGGGAGTGATTGTCGGAGGGAATGCTCCTGGTGCCTCATATGAACAAAGACAAGATTGTACTCAGGATACACAGGTGTGTGTGTGTGTGTGTGTGTGTGTGTGTGTGTGTGTGTGTGTGTGTGTGTGTGTGTGTCAGTCACCCTTGTCTCTCTCTCTCATACCTCCACACATACAGACACTGGATGTTGACTCGCCATTCATTGTCCGGTGTATCCACTGTGGATCTTATTATGGCAGCCGATTGAATAGCAGCCCGTCGACCTCATCAGATCTTCTTTCTCTTCCTTTCCTCCTCTCACTCTCTCCCGGGGTCTCTTCTCTTCCTCTTTTATTCCTCTCCTCCTCTTTTCTTCTCCCTCTTTTATTTTCTATGCATCTTTGTTCAGCCCGTGCTCCCCTCATTTCCTCATTTCCTTCTTGGTTTGTAATCATCCTCTGCTCGCTGGCGTTCTCTTTTTTATAAACGGGTGTTTACCACTGGCCGCACAGTGGACAGTACTGTGTGACTGTGTATTCCCAATTGACAGCAATTAATGCCTGTTTTTTTTATATGTGATTATCTCATGGTCTGTACACTATAAAGCAGCCCAGTTAAAGAAGAGAATGAACACTTGAAAGTGACAATGGCGTGTATTTTAAGAGCATCACTCTTATTTGATTTGATTTGTTTCCTTTTGAAACAATGGTGAGGATATAAAGGGAGCGGTGAGAGAACCGTGAACCCATTTTATCACAGTTAAGGAGATGAAAAGTGTTTAATGTTAAACATATCAACATCTCCATGATATAACATCTCTTTTCTCCTTACCTAAAAATCTGATCCAGTTTACACTCTGTTCCGAAATCATCACGTTGGCCACCTTGGCATTGATTCTACTTTCCACTTACAACACACCGAGACCTGCACCGTCCTACTATCTGACCTCTAGTCACTCATTCACCGTGTTCACACAAGCCCTCTCGTGTCATGCATGACGAGACGTCCATCCAAACTCGAGAGGCCAGCTCGGTTGACTCATTCAAAAGTAAACTCGAAACACATCTCTCTACGTCAGCCTTTAACCTCAATTAGTCCGCCTTAAGTACTAAACTACAGTTTTCCAGCTGATATTCAGTTTTATGTGCGTTACATTTATGCACCATGTTTTACATTCTAGCTGTGTGTTGTTGTTTTTTTACTACATATATTTTAAACATTATTTTTTAAATGTTCCATATGTATTTAAGCTCACTGTCTCACTACAGTTTTATATATTTTGTTAATGATTCATTAATATTTTATTTCATGTTACAGCTGTCGCATGGTTAGCACATGTATTATATGTATCATCAGGTTAGACTGTTGTCTTTTTGGCCACAGTGATCGTTTTCCAAGAGAACGTCCTGTAATAAAAAATAATTCAGAATATAATTTGTTCCTAGTTTATTTGTTTATTTGTGGGTTTTTAGGGAATTATTTAATATCAAGATGTAGTAAAAATAAGTTCTGTTTGTTTTTTTAAGGTTGCATCTTCGAATTGTTTTTGTCTTATCAGCAGAACCCAAGATATTTTACAGTTTACAGTCATATAAGACAGAACAGCAGCAAACTGTCTCATTTCAGACGCTCTCTGAATTGACTAATAGATTAATCAAATTAATCTAGTCTTGATTGTAGCACTAATCATCAACATACAAGACCTGTATATCTTGTAAAATAAGGCCGTTGTCATAAAAAAAGCTACATTTAAAATAAAAGTGAACATTTTTATTATTAAATATATCCCGTATGATTCAGCAGCGATGAGTCTGACCAATGAAAAGTTTGTGTTTAATCCTCATTTCCCCTTTTTTCTGTGTGCAGAACTCGAGGTTGACTCTGGTGTGTGAAGAGCCAGACTGTTGGATCAGTCTGCTCCCTCTGACCTCTGACGCCTCAGCTGCCAACTGCACCATCTACAGCCGAGGTGAGTTTTTCTACGTGACAGCAGAGGACGCGTGAAGCATCGTGTCCACCTTGATATGGCTCAGTATGTTCCTGTGAACCGGTCATAATGTGTGCTGATACTGAATATATGTCTCACCATTCCTCATCTGCCACTTGTAATTATATACAGCGTGTCTTTATGAATAAGTTAGAATTATTGACAAGTTCTGTACATTAATTAACTTTAAAAATGTCCCTGTATCTGCCTATTACTGCAGTATAGGGTAAAGATTATTTATTATATGTTTATATACTACTTATAGATGCTAAATTGGGAGAGTTTAAAGTATTTCAAATGTTTTCCTGCTAAAACTCTCCTTATTACTAACCAGTAATCATCTTCTGAGGGCAGCCGTTTAGCTTCACTCCATCCAGGTGTGCCACTTCCAGTGTTTTACTGCTATGGACACTTAAATTCAATGGAGCCATCATTAATTTTTTTAGTATGAATGCAGAATCTGTAGGAAAGAGACCAAGATTTTGATATCAGAGGCCTTCTGGTCTCCGTAGTAGTATTGACCAGTCACGTCTGAGCAGGCTTTGGTTGCATGCAGTGGAAAAATACGCTATCAGAACCCATCAGCTGACGTCTGACAAAACTGTATCTGCATTCATACGCAGATATCTGTTTATAGAAACTAGCCAACATGTCTCTCTTGTCATTCTTGTGTATTAAGTTACTAATCGGCAGAAAAAGAGAGTCTTGGCCTGGATATTTCTTATCTGTTTGCCAGATATCTGCTGGCTGCACCAAAAGCCCTGAAACATTGGCTGTTGCCTCCAGAGGCACATTTTTCGTCAGAGATTAGGCAACAGGTTCTGAGATTGGTTCCACCTTTGTGTTTCTCGCTTTGACACATTAAAAATATTTCTGGAGTCTTGGCAGTCATCACCCCAAAATAGATTCAGATTAGCGAACGAGGGAGGAATTTTTTGGAGACATAAAAAGCTGTTTCCTGTTTGTCACTTTCCAATCCTGAGCTGAGTCTTTGTGTTTTCAGGTGAGGAGTTGTTCTGTAAGGTGACCGGAGAGCTTCCGGCTGGTGAAAGGCTCTTGGCTCACCTGACGCCCTCCTGGTTCTTCCTCGTCCCGTTGAGCCAGCTCTCCCTCCACTCAGCCTCGTCACCCAGAAACAACCTGCCGTGAAGGAGGAGCCGCTGTACCCAGCGGCGCTACACTCAGAAATCCAGCTCCTCCCACAACAAGCTGGCATGGCCGCCATCTTGGCTACTGCTGTTGTCAACAGTGAGTGATTAGACAATCATGTATTTACAGTTTATATAAGTAGGTTTTAATAAAGTTTTCATGTTATCAAAGGCACGAGAAACACCAATAATATAGTAACATGATAGAAATTTAATATAATTTCTTAAGAATATGTATTCAAAATGTAGAAAAATATATGTTCTTCATGACATCCAATACAGAATCGGCTTTTAATCTTTCATGCAGCCTTTATATTTTGATATTAAAATAGTTCTATTATAATTTACCATGTCTTGGAGCTGTAATGTTCTCTTTGGCCACAAGGTGACACTGCAGCTCCTTAAAATTCCTCAGCTGCTGAGTATTTTCCTCCTTGTCACTGCTACACCTTAAAGTTTCATTTTGGCCATGTGCTGCTGTGCTGATGTCTGTGGCTGATACCCAGAAACACACACACACACTCACACACTCACATAAACACTGGTGATTATCCTAGATGAATACACATTCCCAGATCTGGTAAAACTGCAGCAAATAATTGGATGTTGTTAAAAATAACCCAGATGATAAGATGTATGGTAATCTTAACCTCTGCCCGTTGCCTTGGATACTCATAGCAATGGTGTGTGTTTGTGTGTGGTAAGCATGAGGGCTTGCACCATCTATTAGAGCTGTAGGATTGACTTATCTAAAAGGTAGCGCTTCTTCTTGAAGTTAAACACTCGTTACTTAACGAACAGGTGCTTTCTATCAAGTTGCTCATTCAACTAACTCTTAATTTATGTTGTGGCCATCAGAGGACATTTTTCCATGCAAGGACTGTGGGATCTGGTATCGCAGTGAGAGGAACCTGCAGGCACACCTCATGTATTACTGCGCCAGCCGTCAGAAGCAGCCGGCCACAGCCTCGTCCCCGCCACAAGACAAACCCAAGGAGTCCTACCCCAACGAACGCATCTGCCCCTTCCCACAATGCAACAAGAGCTGCCCCAGTGCCAGCTCACTGGAGATCCACATGCGCACACACAGTGGTAAGTGGTAAACTACATTGAGCCCTAACTTCAGTGTGTGCCTTCAACAACCACCACGGTTTGTCCTTATTGTCCTTCTCCATCTTCACACAGGTGAACGTCCGTTCGTCTGTCTCATTTGTCTGTCAGCCTTCACCACGAAAGCAAACTGTGAGCGGCACCTTAAGGTCCACACGGACACTCTGAACGGAGTGTGTCATGGCTGTGGCTTTGTCTCCACCACACGAGACATCCTCTACAGCCATCTGGTCACCAGCCACATGGTTTGCCAGCCTGGATCTCGCAGTGAGGTCTACTCCCCGGGGCCAGGCCTTCCCAAGCTCTCCCTATCCACTGGTAAGGCATACCATCATTGTCACAACAGATCCATTCAGTGTTATAGTTCACTAACTTTGACTCTTTTCATCAGGTCTCAGTCCAGGAGACTCTGGTGTGGTGCTGAAGTGTCAAGTGTGTGGCCACAACTGTGACTCCCCCGCCCAGCTTCAGCAGCATGTACGAAGTACCCACCTTGAGGTCAGGGACCCAGCTGAAAGGAGCCCCACCCCTCGCCAAAGTACTCCATCATCAGTTGACCAGCCCCAGGAGAGGGAGCCCCTAGCTTGTGTCCCTAAGCCAGACTCATCCAGCCCGGGTGCAAACGGTGGCTCTGCCACGCCTCGAGACTATAGTCCTAGTGACACCCCAACCATTGACCTAAAGATCAAAGAGGAGCCACATTCAGACACTGAGACAGAAGTGCAGCAAATGGTGATTAAGGAGGATGGAGACGAGGAGGAGGAGGAGGAGGAAGAGGAGGCTGGCGAAGACGAGGGGGATCAAGAAGCAAAAAGGAAGACAAAGGAAGGGCAAACTGCCGCCTCCTCCTGTCAGACATTGAACTCTCCGAAGAGTCCGGCCACCACGACTGTGAAGGCAGAACCAACTAGTCCCACCCCTGGTTCTAGCCCTGCCCATGTGGGAGGTACAGGGTCGGTTCTTCCAGGAGGAGCACTGTTCTTGCCTCAGTACATGTTTAACCCTGAGGCAGCCATTTTGCCTCAGGCCTCAGAGATACTGGCTAAAATGTCAGAGATGGTCCACAGCCGTCTGAAACAGGGCCAGACAGTTCCTCAGAGCAACCCAGCGGCCTTCTTCCCCTCTGGACCGACTGCACCTACGGCCACAGCCACTCCACCCCACAAAGGAGCCACCTGCTTTGAGTGTGATATCACCTTCAACAACATTAACAACTACTATGCACATAAGAGGCTGTACTGCTCCAGTAGGCACCACGGTGAAGGTGCAACGTCAGCTTCAGGCCCTGGATCAACGAGGGATGCAGCCCCAGCCACGGTGCCTTCCAGTGGGACACGTGGCGCAACTGCATCTCCTCAGGGTGGAGCAGCAAGTAGAGCAGCTTCTGCCTCTCCCACTGACTCTGACCCTGCTGCAGGGAGTGGAGCAACAGAGTCTAAGAAGGTGGTGGAAGTGAAGACCGAAGCCACTGTGGGGAGAGAAGGAATATCATCCTCTTCTGAAGGGGAAGGCGGAGGTGGAAGTGCTGGAGGAGGAGCTGGAGGAGGAAGAGCAAGTGAAGGCAGCCAGAGTCCCGCTAGTGGTTCTGCAGAGGACTTAGAAGACGATCCCAATAGGACCTTTTGCGAAGCCTGCAACATCCGCTTCAGCCGTCATGACAATTATACTGTTCACAAACGCTTCTACTGTGCATCGCGCCATGACCCATCCAACCACCGATCCGCACACATGACCAAGGCAACCACCGCAGCAGCCTTCCTTCCTCAGCCCATCCGCACACGCAAGAGAAAGAAGATGTACGAGATTCACATGGCCAGAACTGAAGCCTTAGCCAATGCTGCTGCCGCCGCCGCCGCCGCTGCCCCATCTCCCTCCATTCTGGGCTTGGCAGTGAAGCAAGAAGTTTCTCCCGGCGGTGCAGGTAGTTCTAGTCCCGAAGGAGATGGCCCGATTGACCTCAGCAAGAGACCCCGTCTGAGAGAGGTCCCACGGAACAGCAGTAGCAGTATTCTCCCTGCCCTGCCTCTTAGTGACTACCACAAGTGCACTGCCTGCAGTATCAGCTTCAATAGCATTGAGAACTACCTGGCTCATAAAACATACTATTGCCCTGCCACCACCCTTCAGCCCCACACCTTGGAGCAGCTTCACAGGCTCAAGAGATCGGCCTCTACCTCTCCCAAAAGCAGGCCTCAGCAGGAGCGTCCAGACCTTCTGCATCCTGTGGAGGCTAAAGCTCTCCCTGCTGAGTGGGTTGCCCAGGCTCAAGGCACGTCATCCAGTCCTCACCCCTCTGCCTTACCTGCCCCCAACACCACATCTCCACCCCATACGACCACCACACTTGCAGCCACCCCCGGAGCTGGAGCCAAAGGTGTAAGCGCCAGTTCTCCACAAGTGATCTGCCCATACTGCCCGAACAGGCTCATCACGTGTGATCTGATGGAGCACTTCAAGACTACCCACGGCCTGGTTGTAACCATTCAGCCACCCCAGGAGTCCCTGCCCCAGCCAGGCAGTGCAGCCAGTCGCAGCCCCAGCCTTAGTCCCAGGGATGGAGCTACTGCTACCACCTCCGCCACCGCAGCTAGCCAGCCCCACCAGGTCTCCCGAGTGCACAGAGACGGCATCAATGGGCAGGCAAGGAGTGGTACAACTTCCCCTGTCTCCCCACTGGTAAACGGCAGCCCTTCAGCTGGGGATGGATCACCTTCAGCCAGCTCACCTCTACCAGTGTCTCCCCAAAGGGCTCCCTCTCTGACTTTGTCACCTGTGCCTGAGATCCTGAGGGAGACGGTGGGGTCATCCCACCTTCCAAACAAGGCCACCCCAACTGTGGCCACCCATCCTGTCTCCACACCCCAGCCCGCCCCAATCCCGGCGCTAAAACCACAGTGAACTCCCTGTTCAGAACGGTAACTCCCCTTCTGTCGGCTGTGCAACATCAAGTTCAGCAGCCTCTCCACGTTCATAGCTCATAAGAAATACTACTGCTCTTCCCACAGTGCCGAACACGTCAAGTGAGCCAAGTAATTCTTTTGTCCTCTTCATCTTCCCCTTCCTTTATCTCTCTGAGTTGGAGGCTTTCCTTCCCTAAGTTCCAAGAAGCTCAGATGTCCCTACTCTTCTGCCAGTCCTCCCACATGGGTGCCAAAATGGCACCCAACTGGCATGACCATGAATGACAATGAATGACTGTTACTCACCTGGCCGGGCCCCGATGCCAACTGCTCCAGAGCAGAATTTGCAGGTGGTGTTACTAACATATATTAACTGATATTCCTCCTCCTATGGGTCAAAGTTTGTAGTACACTAAGAGCTGAGACGGATGCTACCTGCACACACGGCTGTGCCCTCGTCCCCTAGATCACTCTCTGTCTTAGTATTCCCCCAAGTTAAACATCTACCACTCCCAGGCCTCACAGTATGTTGCATTGCGGGACGTTAAAAAGATCTATGTCAACAACCTCTTTTTTTTGTCTCTACGTTGAACTGAGTTCATAATGGCAGTAATTAGATTCTGACTGTTGGAGGCATTTCTGACTGATGATGATTCAGTAATGACGATGCTGGTTATGATGAATCATCGGTCTTTTCCTGAGCTCTTAATGTTCCAGACCTAAAAAAAAGCGGAGGAATCATTTATGTTGTGTGGAAAAGACTTGATCATTGTTAATGTTTTTATTATCTGTGCATAGTGTATGATGTCTGAAAAAAAGAATTCTATAATGCTTTTGGTTTCAACACTGGCTCTTTTTTGCTTACTAGAGAAGCGAAAGCGTTTTTAGCTGAAAAAGAAATATGCGGTATCACAATGTTACTAATTACTGAAGGATATTTCAAAAATGGACAGTTTTGTTTTTTTTTTCTTTTCTTTCATACACACAATTTTTTTATTTTCTCTTTAAAATGCAAGGGAGAAAAAAAATGTGAAATATTTATCTTCTATCTTTTAGTCCTCACTGATTTCATGTCAACAGAAAACTACCTACCTGGTGTCTGAGAGTATTTGTATTTTTTATTTGTATATTTTTCATACTGTTGGAAGGAACTATTTGGATCTGGGTGTGTTGAAGTGTATTTTCTAAGTGTAGATATGTAATATCTTCTCACAGTAATCACTGGGATCACACTGAACTTTATTATCACGTTAGCATTTGTTGTTCTGTTCATGTAGTCTTTAATTGATGGTGAGGTCTGAAAAAAGAAAAAAAGAAAAAACAGCACTGTGTTTATTTTTATTCCCTCTTGTACTTTGCTGATTAACGACATGATTAGATCAGAACAGCTTCCTCACTTGCAGTTTTTTCACATCAGAAAGTTGAAAAGAGCGCCTCTGATGTTGTTTATGCTTTGGTTAAAACGAGCCTCCCAAATCTTAGGGTATCCAAAATCTTCTGCCTCCCCACCACGCGAAGTAGGACCCTTTTTAAGGATACACAGCTTTGCTGTGTTTGTTTGCATTTCAGACTTACACTGAGGGATACACAAAACACATGCTTTGGTGTCTAGCACACATCTAAGAAGATGTTATTTTTCTGTTTTAATGACTGTGTTTCTGTCCGGCAATGAAGGTATAGCAGGGAATAGTCACATCTTAGTATAACACCTCACACCGTAGAGTAAGCATATACGTAATAACCACTCATTGTGGCCCATCGTGTGTGTGTGTGTGTGTGAGAGAAGCTGTGCTCTTCCTCATCATGCACACATACTCACACATACAGTTTACACCACATGTTCCCATGCTGCTGTTGCAGTTGCAATACAGTGTTCGCTAGAACTGTGAAATACTTTTTTCTTTTTCTCCAATATTGATGCAAACTTACCAATGTAGGGCTCATCTTAAGCTGTTTTAAAAACCCAGAGATCATTCAGAATTTAAGCTACCAGTATATATAATATTGCAACCAGTTGAATTTGTTACAAATTTGGTCCTTTTTTTTTTTTTTTTTCTCTCTAAATTCTAAATAATCAAGATTTTCCTCAGGATTTCACTCTGGGAGAGCTGAAGGAGTCATCCTCGCCAGCAGGGGAACACACGGACCAGCCTGCTATTAGACATTTTTGATAAAATGCTAATATCGGGCTAACTGTAAACCTACTGACACATGACAGATCTGCACCTCTGTTTATTCAATAGTAGCATTAAAAGACCCACAAATAAACCTGTTAATGTCTACCCCATCTGCCTGCTACCGAAACTGGAAAGCAAATGTAAAAAAGTGAAGGATATTTTTGAACATAATTGAACATTTCTGGTTGATTTTCTTTTCTTTCTTTTTTTTCTTTTTTTTTCTCTGCTCTGCTGTGGTTTGGAGCAGCACTGTACCAGACACATCTTACTACTACTGTAAGTGTTTACAATTGTGCTGGTCTATCTCTCTCTCTCTCTCAGTTCTTAAATGTAAAAGAGAGAGATGAAGTCACAGAGTCAACCCTGTCACAAATTGAGGAACTAAGTTCTGGAAAATCATCCTTTAAACTTACCCCCCCCCCTCCCATTTAATTGCACTGTGTTGTACAAAAAAAATGTGCTGAATGTTTTAGTTTTAGGACTTTTTTGTAATGTATTTATGTTATACAGAACTTTCCTCCCGTCCAAAATGTGTCATCATTCTACCTTGAAGGACTTTCTGAAAGATTTTAACCCTCAGAAAACTTTTTTTTTTCTTAGTTGCAAACATGCTTATGATTCCTCTAATGTCCAGTCCTTAATGGAGAAAATCACAATGAATGTCAAAACTTTTATTTCCTTTTTTTTTTTTTAACTTCATTTCAGTTCCACTACACTCTTGTCCAAACTATGCATGGGAAATAAAAAAAAAAGTTCTGAGAGACACTGATGAAAAGTGTGACTGTACTTCTGTCTAAGTGGCTGCATGCGCCTATGCACAACTCTCATCATGAACCTGAGCGGGAGTCCTTGACGTTCAGGAGTTGCTTGATTCACATCTGCTTATGTGTAGTCACTCATAAATCATTTCCTTTCATAAGAAAGTTTCAAGTGCTGTTTTTGTTTGATACTGGCCTCGTGAAGAATGCCTGAATGAATCATCAGTCTCCTTTCAAAATAACCTGCATGTGTAATATAAAGACTTTATTCGCACAGAACTCCAAGGCTAAATGACAAAGGGCATCAGCAATAACACTAGAACCTTTAGCTTCCATGTCGACGAAATTAAATCATTTTTTGCATATTTTCCTCTCAGTCTTTACCCTGTGTTTAAACCTTCAGCTCTGGGTCGTGAATGAATGTCTCCCTGTTGTATTCAACTCACAATCAAAGTGTCATGTCAGCATCAATGAAACACTTCACTTCATTTTGGTACATGAGCTGTCATAATAACCCCAGACAAACCAGATCACTCCTGAGAAAATAAATAAATATCTCCCAATTGCAGAGTGCAGTACCGCTGTTGTTGTGACAACCACAAAACACATAGCAGCCAGATAATATTACGTACTAGTCCAGCAGGAAGAAGCCCAGCTTGGTGTCTGTCTTTCAGACTTTTATTTCACCAGCTTCTTTACTCTGTCACTTTCTCCTCTTCTTCTCTTGGCTTCTTTCATCAACGTCCTCTTTGGTCTTTTCACCTCTTATCATTATGTCCATAGAGGCTGCTGAGCCTGGTTACATTGCCCGCTTGCCCAGCTCCTGTTCTGGCACGACACTGGGCCCCCCCCAACATCCCGGGCCTTAAAACCTCCTCTTCTTCCCAGTGGTCCAAAACACCTGCGGTACAAACACTAACACTTCATTGGGGCTCAAAGCTCACAGTCTGAGCAGCCCGGCTAACAAACTCAGCTAACAGCCGCTACAGTTGGCAGCAATTGACTTAACTGTCAGTCGGGAAAATCTGTAAATAACCGATAGTTGAGGCAGAGCAGCTGGAGGACAACAGAGGAAAACCAGAAAATATTTTCTCCGTAAAATATCACCAGAGTCAGTGGTGCTGTAGTAGGTGCTCTCATTCATTTGCACCAATTTTCTGTCACTTTAAACAGAGGGGACAGATCCTTTGCATTAGGGTAATGGTGTCTGTTGAGTCAACTTTGAAAGCCAAGACTGACACTCTTTGTCCAGATCTGTTTGATAAGATCCAAACTCTTATTATCCTTAACTTTTTTAAAATCAAATAGAACATTAGAGCCTATTTTGATTAACCTTATCTAACTTCACATCCAAATTCACATAATGGTGAGGGGTCAGAGTGAGAGCACTTATCCTTGTCTTCATCTGTCTGCATAATTGCTTTGTACATCACGAAATGATTTATTCAACACTGTGCTGAGCAGTAAACGCCGTTTCTGCAGTTTCAGTGAAGCGAGCGATCAAAGCTCCTAGATGTAACACCTACAGTCTCTTGAGTGGAGCGGCTCTTAATGATTGTCTGGCTTTTAACCCTGAGGCGGTTCATAGGAAAAGTTGAAGTCGTCCACCAAATTAGTCTGGACAAAGAAACTTAAAAAGCTCAAGTCAAACATTTTTATTAGGGATCTGTGGCCTTTTGGTTGGTGCAGACACGCTCAAAAAGTTAAATCCTGAACACTGTTTGTACCATTTCTTAACGTATACTGCATAATGTGCAGTTTTTCTGAGCAGTAAGTAATGTATGTGAATTTATAAACCTGTGTGCTCCCTGGTTTGAGAAAGATGGTCGTAATTCCACAAGAATAAAGTGTAGATAGATAATACAATGCTTTGTCATACTCAATGAGCAGCAGTCTGTCTTTTAATGTATAAAATGAGTGATGTTGATGACTGAAGTTATTGGTTTCACCAATCCATCTTGTCTTATTATGAGAGAAAGCAGTTACATAATGAGTTAATAACCAGATGTGTTTTGAAGCAGCAGCTAGAATCCAGCAGGGACCTGTTTTTCCTCTCCAGGCAGCTGAGACCAGAACTCCAGTCGTGTCATCAGAGTGTGATTAAAGCTTAGCGTACTTCATGCAAATGAATGAATGAAAGGCAGTCTAGCTCTCCTATAGTCGGCTGTGTATTGTGTTTTTGCTCTGTGCTCTGCTGATACGGTAGTATCCCATTCAGACTGACAGCGACACAACCATCTGACATATAACTCGGTTTGAGGAATAGATGTGCAGCGCTCTTCACTGGAGGTGGAAACTAACTGTTATCTTACAGCGTGTAAGATTTGAGGGGCTCTATTTACAGAAAGTGGCAGAAATGTAATATAATATGCATAACTGTGTTTTCATTAGTGTTTAATCACGTGAAAATTAAACTCATTATTATGTTTTTCATATCTACAGATGAGGCACTCACCTCTTCTATGGATCCTGCCATGTTGACCCACCATGTTTCTACAGTAGCCCAGACTGGCTCTAGATAAGGCATTATGTAATAACATTTCAATAATGGTTGAAAATGCCTGTTAATTTATATGAAATAGATTTATCTTCATCGTAATTGTAGGTGCCATTGTACAGCGAGTGTGGCATACGTGTCTTATTGCACAGCACACATCTGTTTTCTTGTTAATATTTTACAAACCTCATGTTGCATAACATTACTACAAACAATACACTAAATAAAGTTATTAATTTTTACTATAGGTAAATGAAAGACAACCAGACAATACATGCAGAGGCATGTGTGCCACTGTCACGTTTAGTGTGGTGCATCAGCACAGGGTTGAGTGAGGCTGAGCTTGATGTCACCACACCTGATCCTGCACCTAAAACTTTCCTACTCCAGAGAGAGCGACCCTGTGTGTCACTATTGCTCGCATATGTAACTTTTCTACACTAGTAGTTACTAACAGTTTACAGATGAGGTACTCACTCACTCATTCAAGAACTTTGAATGTCATCAAGTGCAAAAACCATTAAACACTATTATGAAACTGGATCTCACGAGGACCGCCCCAGAAAAGGAAGACCAAGATCATTACAGTTCATTACAGTTACCAGGCTCAGAAATCACCAATTTCCTCAGATTAGAGCCCGCATAAATGGTTCACAGGGTTCAAGTAGCAGACATATTACTACTACTACTACTGATGGAGACTAACAAGAAAAAGAAGATGAAGAGAAATGCTTGGACCAAGAAACACAAGGAATGGACTTTAGATCAGAGGAAATCTGTAATTTGTTGTGATGAGTCCAAATTTGAGATTTCTGCCTCCAACCGCTGTGTTTGTGAGACGCAGAGGTGAATGGATGGTTTCTACATGTGTGGTTCCCATTTTGAAGCATGGAGGAGGTGGTGTAATGGTGTAGAACATTGACCCAAACAAAAAACGTTGTTATCTTAAGTTTAAAGTTTTATGAATAGTAAACCCCAGTGGATAAAAATAAATAATATAAAGAGTTTTAACTGACTTTGTTTGCAGTAAACAGTTTTACAGACTTCTCTTTTATAACGGTGGTCTGTCGGGAAAAATCGGTGGTGCTGTACGGAGGTCTTATTAATACGTCCATGAAAATCTGTGGTCGTCAGCAATGAGTGCATACAGCGATTACCCGAAGGTAAATCAGACAAAGTGGTTATGTTCTAGTCCAGACGGCTTAATTGTTTGGGAAGGCTGGTTAAGCAGGAAGTTTCACTTATTCTATAGCAATGTAAGCGCTGCTATATTATCTGTCTATTTTTTTTCTCCAGGAGAGTTTGAAGAAATTTGATTTGCTTTGTCTTGTCTGTCTGGAAAGTTCAGCTTCTCTGAAAAGTTGCTGAATCCCAGTATGTTTGGTGTTAATTAAAAAAAAAAAGCCTCAGCAGTAAGGTCTATTTATGTTTGTGTATCTTGTCGTCCTCATGCAGGTTGAATATTTCTATACTGAAAACAACATTTCTTTTTGGTACTTGTATTATCCGTGTAATGCATCCCTGTATCCCCACAGTGGGTGGGCTTTTGATTTGTTGTGTAAATTTTATTGGTGTTAGTTGCTCCTATATTAACAAGCAGAGTGTAGTCAGCTGTGTACAGTTCCACACTTCTACCATGCTCTCAAGGGGCATACGAGTGTCCCACCAAGGGCTCAGGACCTTGGGGAGCATCACCTAGGTTGACGAGGGATAGGTTTTTAGCTGATTGATACTGTATGTATCAGCGAAAGTTTATGGGAGCGGAGCAGGTGTCGTGCCAGAACCTGAGCTGGGCAATAAGCTGGACTGCACAGTAAGAGCTGTAAAACAATTGGCTGGTACTCAGCGTACAGTAACATACATCCCTCTTCGTTTGAAGCCATCAGGAAGTCCTGATGAATCCAGATGGAATTTATGGAACGCCTCTCCACTGTTCGACCATGCAGGCCTTAATTAAAAGCATTACTTTATCTTCATATCTCTTTTTCTCTGCTTTTTCTCTCTCCTGCTATACACTTAATGAGGCTGATTAGGGATGCAGTGTGTGGACAGGTTTAGGATATGCCCTGCCTAATGTTCAGGAAGAAAATGGCAGATAGTAGATAGTTGTCATGATTGTTTCCTGATTAATTCATCTTCAGTGGAAGTGTGCAGAATGGAGGACCTCTATCACTGTCGGATATGGCCTATGAATGAGAAATGCATTTTAATAAGTTTCTATCAGAGAAATGCTGTGCAGACAGAGACATTTCCAGACTTGATTAGAGAGCCAGATTCATAGTTGATGCAGGTTCACAGTGAAATCGTCCTTTTTCTATAAGCTTCAGGGCTGAGGGTGATTATCCTTGGAATAAAATTAAACCCAGAAAATGTATCACAAACTTAAAGGGGTTTGTGTGAGGGCAAGTGAGTTAGCAGCTACACTGTCAATCAAGACGCCAACAAAAAACACTACTACAAATCCACTGACAGCCATTTTTCCACAACATAAAATAAATAAAAGTAAACATTTAAGCAAAAACTTGTATGGAATTTTCAATAACAAAGAAAGTTTGCATGCATCTGCATAAAAACCTGTGTAGCATGTCTTAGTTTAGATGCTTGTTTCTGACAGTTATATGTAAGCTAATGTTAAGGTAAGTTGTACCTTGATAATGCTAACTTTTAGCATTAATGTTATTATGGTAACTTGACATTCACTTGGTTATTTTTGCGTTAAGAGGCTGTTACAGTTTTGAGATTGTTTCTGTGTTACCTGTTTTATTTTGTCTGTCTTGTCTTATTCTACTTCCTGTCTTGTTTCCCGCCTTTTTTGATTTTGCACCTGCACCTGATTTGTTTCATCTGTCCCTGATCAGTCCTGCTTGTCTATTTAGTTTTCCCGTGTTTCCTTTGTTTCCTGGTCTGTCTGTTCTCTCTGTGTGTTCGTGTATAGACGTGTAAGTCTTGTTCCTCAGTGTGCCCTTCCTAGCGTTTTTTCCCAGTGTTTCATGGTTACCAGTTTTTGTATCTTTTCTGTTTTTGACCCTGCCTTTGCTTTTGCTCTTTTGTGTTTTTTACTGGTTTTCCAGCTGCTTTTTGGTTAGTCTGCTTTGTATGTGTGTGTGTGTGTGTGTGCTTTGGTTTTGAATCCTGCTCCTTTTGTTTCTTTGTGTTTATCCTTCGCCGCACCCACGCCTGCCTGCATTCGGGTCCTTTCCCCCTCACCCGTGACAGAGACTCTCCCGAAACAATGACTGCAGTCAGTTATGAACATTTTCTACATGTTTTCTAAATAAACAACGTTTCTTTAATATCATCCTATACTTTAGCTGCTTTTCTTGAGCTAATTTTGGACAATGTACAGCATGTCAACATGCTGACTACATCAGCACTGAGTCATAGTTTGAATATACGGCGGTATGTTGCTCAAAACTTTTGAATACTCTGTCAATAGAGTCTGAGCCAAAACTTTTACTACAGCACCTGAACAAAGCTCACTTTGCCTAAAGTAGGTTCACGTTCAAGTCGGTGATGAGATTGTAACTCTATTTTCCAAAGTTTCCAACAGACCAGTCGTGGCTGGTTCCCATTCCCTTTATGTTCTGAGTGCACAGCAGCTGTAAATGACAAAGTAGTGTGTGATCAACTGTGATTGACCAAGGTGTTCAGCACAAATTTGAAATAATGAATAGAGGTAGAAAGTCTGAGCGTGCAGCCAAACAGAGATAAATCATTATGAACGAGAGAGAAGCAGACTCTGCTGATGCTCAGCACTAAAAAGTGCACACCCACACACATTTTCCACCCGATACATCACCGGGCTCCACTCAGTCATTAATGGCACGAAATGGGAGTAAAACGAAGCAGAACAATCAAATAAAATCGTAAGTCATCTGCTACCATATTGCTGCCACAGTGTCCTGCGGTGGTTCTGTAAATACCTGTTTATGGTGTCCCACGGGCCCCGGCACTGAATAATAGAGAAGCTTCTTGCTAAACTTCACCAGGACTGTATTTATTAAGCAAGGTGTTAGTACAGACTTCAACTAAGACCACAGAATGAGAACATCAGCTTCTGCAACTTTCACAATCATTTAAAAGTTTGCTCATTTTCTGCAGTCTCGTCCCACAGCTTCTCATCGACACTATTATCATTATTATTATTGCTGTGCATCTCCCTCTCTCTCTTTAACTCATCTGGTCACGGCAGCGCACCGTGAGCTGCATGTCAACATTTCTCTTGAAAGGAAGTTTTCCTTGCAAACGTCACTAAATGCTTACTCATGGTGGGCGTTGTTTAGTCTCTGTAGATAATATTATAAATAGTACGGTCTAGACGTGCTGACTATTGTTAGTTATCCCCATAATAAAAACTTTTTTTTTTGGCTGTGGCTCAATATTTTAAAACTTCTGCATTGGGTGTAAGCAGTACTGCTTATTTTTCAGCTGGCGTTGGGTCTATTCACTCTGAATTTCTTAGGATGGTGAAAGCACGACATATTTGAATGTATGAAAAAAGGAATGCTTCATTCAAAGTGCAAAATTATGTAAATGTCTCACACGTTTGTGTAGAGTATTGATTGTAAAAGCTGCACCTCTTCTGTGGCTATCATTGATTTGATAATCAAATTAGGTGACCATGTGCAAACACTACCGGCCCATATTTAAGAGAGCTAAATAGTCTCACGTGTCAGGGTGATTAGGGGTCAATTTGAGGGGGGATCATCAACTTCACCATGCGTTACTACACTGACTACTTGGGTTTGTCTCCAGGCTGAAACTCCTCTGTGTCTTAATTAAAATATACAAAGGAGCAAAAAAAAAATTATTTAAACAAAACTGTTACAACTTTTTTTTTTTTTTTAAGCTTTGACTTTTATTCACTTGAAGTGCTGAAGAACAAAAGACTAATTGTCCGCAGTGATTGGAGTGGCGTACTGAAACATTCTGCCTCTTTCATGTCTTGTTCCAAGTCAGCTCTGGTGAAGGCTTTTTATTTTCACTCTGAAGGCTGCGTTTGACTTTTTCTTTTCCAGTGGGCTTATTTTTTCTAAGAGTCATCTATTAAGTGGAGAGTGCTTTTTACTTTCCGATTTCTTTGTCCATCATGCCGGATGAACAAGGGCATGAATGAAAGTAAATGTCCTCCAGACAATAAGAAGAGAAACAGGAAGAAAATGTTGGTGTTTTCAGCAGAAATGACGAGAAATGTCACCGAGGAGAAATAATTTTACAGCGTTGCGGTTGAAAGACTCGAGCAACCGAGGGGATTTCTTCTTCTTTACACTTTGCGTATTCATTCTCTCAACCTTGCACACATGGACACACACACACACATAAATAAATCCTTCAATAAATCCATGCTAATCCTCTCCACTCTTTTTATATTCTCTCTTCATACTCAAGGCCTGATAAGAAAAGTGGAACATGAAGTTCTTCCTGATTAAGTGCACTTTTTTTAAATGGTAGTACAAGAGCATATTGTTTCTTCTTTTTTCAGTTTCAATTTTTCTCATCAACGGCGCAGAGTTTGATCAGATCGATGCGGTGCCAGCTGTAAACCGGACAAAACCTGAGTCAATCAAACGGCCTTAACAACTGTTCACCAGCACCCACGCACACAGTGAGTTAGTCACCGCCGCCCACCTCGCCTGACTAATAGAGACTTCTCAGCTTCTTCCGTCAGATCGTTTCACCAAACCCAGATCTGACACCAGAGTAATAATCATACAGGGCTGAACCCTGAACGCATCGTGGCTGTCTGAATCCTCAATGGATAATGTGTTTTGATGCCAAATGGGGCTGTTGGAATAAAAAATCAGCCAAAAATATTCCCATTTTATCCGTGGTGTGTCATTACAGAAGATGACGACGACACATCAACTCAACAAAACTAGAGCTGTGAAACTCATAGCCTATTTGTTCGTGAACTTAAAGTTGAGTTGCTCAGACAGCGTTCAAAAGGGAGATATTCAGTTGTCACTGCCATATGTACAGGACATACATACCTCAAATCCCCGGTGCAAAACAAGCAAAAAACTTTAGTAAACAAATTTAGTAAATAACAAACAGTGCGATTCATTTCAGCAGACGTGTTCAAATGTTACCTTTGCACTTGGGTCAGGTCAGGTAAAGATTTTCAGTCAAATGTAGGCTAAGCTGTAGTCACTCCTGAGAAATCTATCAGGGCTGTCTAAAGACATTTATTTCAGGAGCTTCAAAAGTTAAATCACCTGGAAAGCTTGTGCACTTTGACATAATTTAAAAGGCAATCCAGCCTACAGAGACTGGCAGAGGTAGAATGAAATGCCCGTGTGGGTTCGCGTCTTTAAATTGGAGAAAATAAATAGTTTGGGTGAGAAGGGGGTGGATGATTTATGCATAGGTCAGATTCTGAGGATGGCAAAGCTGATACATGTTATCAGGATCTATTTAGCGCTGAACAGAACAGCGTTGTGCCGAGTTACCAAAGTTGGAAACAAACCTAACCTAACAAACCCTGGCAAACAAATATCTGAAGGCATAATCGAAGTTTTAGATGTAGACATGTTGTAGACACTGTGGATGTTCTGTTATTCAGGTTGCACATTTTAAGTGAGACAAACATGTACAATTGTAAAAAGCAGAGTAGGGAACCATGACAACGATCCATGACAGTGTGCAGTGAAAGACTCGGTGTAAGCAGGTCTGGTTGTTAATCAAGTGCTGTTCACAGAGTTAATTCTCCAATGACACGGCCATTGACCTTTTTCATTGAACTCCACAGAATTAGGCAACCACCCTTCCTCCACCCCTGCAGACACAGCCCATGGTTGCCATGGAGGACATTAACAAGTAACACACGTGTTTTTTCACACTCTACCAAATGTCAAACGTATCAACGCCCACGCTGCATATGTGTACAAGGTGCAAGGTGGCGCGTGGTGTGCGTTCTGTACACCAGAGGCTGCTCGTGGTAGAAAAGTCACACTGTTCATCATTCTGGTCAAGCAGGGACAAAATTCAAGGGAGAGAACAGACAATAAAGTGAAATCTCAAAGGAAATAAAAGCGAACAATGATTTATCACTGCAGCTTCTTCCTCTTTTGTTACATCACCTGCTACGTGCGTTAATAACGAAGTTCATGCAGCACGTAGGCCACAATCTGTTTTATTTCCTTTTATTTAACCGTTTTCATTCTCTTCTGAAATACAAACAGAACTATTCGCTGCATCAGTGGAAAACTATGTTTGATGTGATTCTACAGCAGCACATGGCTGCACTATGAAGATATCGCCCAGCTACCTCAAACACAGGCAGGTAGATCAATAACTAACTTTCTACACTGACCACTAACTGTGAAGACAATCATTAGATGCCTCGGTAATGTAAAGGGTTTAAAAAACTATTTATGTTGTTCCCATTGCAATATTAATCGAGAGGTAAGAGAGTGCATGTGACAATAAATAATTTACACTAGGTTCGTCTATTGTCTACAATGTCTACTTTCATCCACCGTTTACGACTTCAATCAATGAAATCAAAAGAGGAGTTTTAGATTTCAGCCGGTCAGCCCTTCTTCTGCTTTGCTAACCTCCTCTTTTCATCAGGAGCAGGTCAGCCCAGTGTTTTCTGCACCCAATTAACCTGCACAGCCCTGAACGTCAGCGTGCCAATCATTCCAAAGTCACACTGCATAGAAAAACATTGTTTAACCCAACAGAATATCCATTTAAACAAGACTAAATATACATTTTTCTCTAGAGCCAGATATATTGTGGACAATAGCTTGCATGTAACCGCTTTGAACAGACTAAGTATTAACAATAACTGGTGACAGTTATTCTAGCCATCGCTTCATCTTGTATGAAAATACTCTCTCACACTCACACAGGCAGGTTTCTATCAACTGGTCGCTTTGTTGCAATATTGGACTGATTTAAGCGATTGGCTGACGCTCTACGTCCTGCATGCAAACGCTAAATCTGAGAAAAATGCTTTTAATCTTTGTGCTGCGCTCAAACGCATTAAAACTCAACACACTCATACCTGCCTGCATGTCGTGCATGGAAACAGTGTCCGTCATGTGATCACAGAAGTTACCTTTAAACCACACAGGTTTACGCATTCTTACTCTAACGGATCTTTTGTGGAGCAGTTAATACTGAGGTAGAAAAGATGATTGGTATTGAACCACGACAGCGTCCTCTGTTTTTCAGACTCAGTTCCTGTAAAGTCAGCACTGTCAAGACAGTGTCCTATTGTGCCTGTCAAAGTTCACCACAGTTAAACTAAATTTTACACAGTAGCAGAGCACACACAGCAGTGTTGTCACAGCGCGTATTGTGAATCTGGGGTACGGCCATTAAATGCCCCATTAGTTAGCTGTCAAGTTGTATTTATACGCCCTGCACCTTCAGCTCGGCTTCTCTTCTGACAATTCTTGAATAGTTTCCAGGTAAACTGTGAGACTTCGCTAATTTTCTGTAGGAATGAGATGAGTTGTGGCAAAGTGGGTACAAAGGTAAGTACATTGCAACAGTTTATACCTGACAGAACACACAAACCAATGAGGTTTAACAGATAATGAGAGTGGACTTTGATTTTGTCTTCTTTACTCTGGCTGCAGGATATTATAGATTGATAACACAGATTTTTATTGGTTGTTTACCTCAAAATTTCTCAAGTTTTACCTGCTTCAATCCATATTAGTACCTCTAAGCAATCGTGCTTTTGCCTTTAGCGATGTCTTATTAACTGATATACAATCTGTTCCCCTCAGTGACCCGTCTGTTTGCTTAGCTGTTATCTGTTATACGGCTGCTCTTTCCATGCTCGGTATCAGCTAGAAACAAGGTAATGCCTCTAAGTGGTAATGATGCCTCGGCTAAATAAGGTCTGAACAAACAAGCATCCAGACATTGTTTTATAGCTCACTTTTAATGATCGTTTTCTGTGCACACACTCTTGTGGATACACATAAAAACACGCACATCATACTCACTGCACCTTCCCAGTCGCTGCAAGAAGGATGATAATGATTCTCCGGTGGTCGTTTTCACACGGTCAAAGAGAATCAGTCTTCTCATCACACCTCATGCGGAGTTGTTTAGTATGCACACAGAGAGTTTTAGTACAAATCATTGTGAGTAATGTTTCTTACTTTCTTTAAATGAAAAGAAATGTTTTAAGAGGAAAACTTGAGCAGCAACAGCTCTCTAAGCCGAGAGAGTCTTTGCTCATTGGTAGGAACGTTATGGTCAACCTGCAACAGGAGATTCCTCAGACACACTGGCTAGTTTTGGGACTTTTAACTCAGCATGACATACATCATATTTCCATTATAGGCTCACTGATGATAAAATGCTGTTTTAAATGTTGTTTTAGACTCTTCATTGACAGACGAATACATGCTGAATAACAGAACTATCCCAGACGATCTGGTAGAAGTGACCTGAGTTTTGATTTATCTTGCAGTTGTTGTAGATAACCTTGCCTAGCTGCTATACAGGCCTTTGCAGCTTGGAAGTTGGTTTTTATACACAATATTTCTCAATGTATTGTTGGTTGGAGTTCAATTTGGCTGGCTCATCCCCAGGAGATAAGCCTACACTCTTCTGTCATAATGCATAGCCAGATAAAGGCCAATGTGCAATGGTGTTTCCTTGATTGGCCTTTCTGTGTGTGGAGTTTGAACGTTTCTCTAATGTCTAATGTCTCTAATGATGATGTCTGATTCAGTTTCCACCCACAGTTCACAATAATCAGGTTTACAAAATAGATGGATGGACTATGCAGTTAATCAGTTCAAATTTCATTGATGAGATTTTTCGTAAATGGATAAACGTTCATTAAAAAAACTATCAAATGAATTGTGGTGTTGCCCAAGAATTCAATTTTAGGTCCCACCCCTTTTAACCTCTACATGCTGCCACTCAGAAACATCATCAGGAGACATTTTCATAGCTATGCTGATGACACACAGCTTTATGCTGCTGCAGCAATAGATGCCATTTTTAACTGCTCTACAGGCCAGTCAGAACAAAACTGAAGTTTGTGTTATTGGTACTGAAGCTCAGAGAAAGAAGATCAATACCAAACCAAAGTACTGACATTAAACGAGTAAACAAGTTATCTTTGATTCAGTTCTTAGTTGTGAACCTCATATTACGAACATAACTATGAATGCATTTTATCATCCTGAGAACATTACGATTTTTTTTTTAGTTCATAAAGATCTTAATAGTCTTCCAGGTTTGCTTTTAACCTGTCAACCGTCTGGTCTTCTGGTAAAGGCTTTTTAATTATCTCTGAAGTCAGAACAAAAACCCACGGTGAGACATCCTTTTATTACAATGGCCAAGAAGACCTGAGGGGCAGCAGAGGGCAATTCATATTTTTAAAAGCAAACTCAAGACTGATCGTTTCAGTCTAGCTTTTATTTGAACAATAACATTTCCTTAGTTTGTGCTTTTGGTTTTATAAAGGGGTGTGTGCTTTACATTTTCGTTGTATAAAATGTTCTACAAATATAAGTCTGATCGATTGAATGGTTGTTTGATTGATTCATTCATTCCTTCATTGAATACACTGAAGAAACTTTTGTTATTGTTCCCATTTTGAAAACTTGAAATAAAGACTTCTTCTATGCACACAAATGGTTTATTTCTGCAAATTGTGTTCACAAATTTTCCAAGAACTTCGATTCAGGGCGTGCGACACATTAAGATGCTGATTAAACAGCATGATTATGTCACACGTGTGCTTTGGGCTGATCACAATAAAAGGAAACTTTATTATCTTTGTATATTAAATGATGTTTGAAAAGAAAATGAAAATATGCAAATGATTCACTTTCACTGTGAAAGCCAAAAACACATCAAAAGATACAGAAAATTCAAAATGCAGCGTGAGCAGTCACACTCTGTTCTCGATGTGGATCATGACAGCTGTACGACAGCTTATTACCAGTCTGTATCTAATGAAAGTAAAGTATGATGTACCACCTTTTTTCTCCACCCAGATGGCTGTGTAACCAACTGAGACCCTTTCTGGCTGTACAGAGGACACTTATGAGATATGAGGCTGTACCACAGCACAGAGATACAGGCATGATATTCACAGATGACATCCTTCACACATGCACACACACACACATAAGTAAAAATTCACACATAACCAACAATCTTGACAGAATACAGCTATCAGCTAATGACTGTCAGTTACAAGCACCGCACAGTTTAATTAAGATTATATAAAGCAGCTATATTTACCTTACATGGCTTAATGCTCGTTGACAGCTGATACTGCAAGGAAAGAGTAAACCAGAGACAAGCCTTGTAGCAAGTCAGCGAACTATTGGCATTGTTGCTAACATTAATAATGCTACAAAGAGGCTGTATTTTCCACAGACAAACTGTTCATGTGGATCCTTGACTTCCTGATGGGCAGGCCAGGTAAGGCGAGTGGGTGGACTCACCTCAAGCTTGACATCGGAGTACCCCAGGGCTGTGTTTTGAGTCCCCTGTTGTACTGCCTGGGCCTGATCTCTGAACAATGAAAAGGCCCATCTGAACTAACTAAAGGACCTGACCAGCTCGTGCCAAGACAACAACCTCCTCCTGGACTTTAGCATGACTAATGATGATGACGTGGGCTTTGGAAAGAAGCAGGTTGCTGCATACCAACTCTGTGGAGAAAGGCGAGATGGAGACTGTTGAGGAAACTTGAGAAAATTCCATGTATCCCCACAAACATGGATTTTTACTCCTGCAACACTGAAAGCATTGTGACAGGAACTTCAATGTCTGGTGCGAAACAGGACCAAACAAGATCAAGCGAACGATGCCTGGCTCTGCCAGATTCCAGACTCTTCTCCAGTTGTTGGTAGTCTCCTAGTGCTTGTTTTTCTTTATAGAGTTTGGCTAGATAGGTAGGTGACTGCATCTTGCCCTTGAAACTTGTATTTTTTTTTCTGTATCCAAGAAAAACCAAGACACAGGTGTAGTGTGTGTGCTACAGGTTTATGACGGATAATGCACACCAGTAGCTCAGATGCGTGACTGCCTAACTTGCACTCCACCTGACCTAGTTAACCTTGTTAGGTGTAGGCGCATGTGTGGTGTTAAGTGAGGCTGCAGTGGTAGTGTGCACTGCACTATCAAGCAAGGTCTGACACTCCACCAAACACTTTGAACATTTCTAGTTACATGTACAGGTGAGCGCACTGTTGAGTGAAGCCGATGTCTACACATGGACAGGTGCAAAGCACTATGTCGCCACACCTGACGCAACACTTCTGTTTTCCAGAGAGCGATGGAAAGAATCGACTTATTTTTATAGGCTATATAAAAAATAATGATAGCAGTTCACTTAAAGTGCTTTGCACCTGCAAACACATGCCTCTACATGCAACTAGAAATGTCCTATTTTCACAGTTGAGGGTGCTGAGGAACCCTAAATGTTGTGTGATATATTTATGATTTTTGTATTAATTTGAAAGGGCTGAATTACCAATTTGTAGTCATTAACAACAATTTAGAACTACAGCAGACAGCAAACACCAACATACTGTCTGTCAAAGCGCAGTGAGGATGCAGACGTTTCATTGAGGAGATAAGACACATCTTTCCGATTGTCACTGTTAACAGACTCCAGTCTGCACTGATAAACCAGAGTTGTGGTTGTGCTGTAATATTAGACTTCATTATCAAATATTTTTTATATCACATCAACACTTCTGTCCATATTCATGGACTATTTTGGTCCATTATTATAATTATTAGGGTTATGATATAGGATGGAGAGCAGCATTTTATGAGGGTTTGGTAAAAAATAGATTATTTTTAATGTAAGTTAACAGATATTTATTCTTATTATTATATACATGGGTCTGAAAGAAAACCTGCCAGCTCTGTACGGTCAGTGATTACCTGAATGTCTGCATAGTCCTGAGCTCTGGAGAAAGATGAGCTCTCATTTTTTCAGGTGTCATCCGTGTGCACACAGACCTGAGCAGACAGTAAAGGAACGTCCATGTTATAATAATTCTGCTGACTGTTGTGCAGTGGATATTAAAATGGTGGCTCTTTCTCTGGAAAAAATCATTATTACAGTATATACCTTTATATTGCCATTGCTATTGGGATGTGGTGACCAGTGACAGCATGTACACTGTTGGCAGAAAGGCTCCTTTAAGCAGCACTGTGTAACTTTTCCACCATAAAATAACAGATTTTAAATCATTTTGACGCTACATTGATGTGTTTGTGGCGTTAAGTCACACACCACCAACTATTTCACTGATTTTGGTGAAACTGGATCATATTTTATGGAGAAAATGATTTCTGTCTGATGTCCCCAGCTGCTCCGCCTCAACTCTCTGTGATTTACAGAGTTTCGTAACAGACAGTGAAGTAAACTGTAGCTCCTGTTAGCTATTAGTAGCTCGGTTTATAGCCGGGCTGCACGGAGTGCATGTTTTGGACCACGGGAGGAAGAGGAGGTTTCAGCCCCAGGCGCGGAGAATGCTGACGGGAGCTGAGCCAGTGTCGTACCAGAACCGGAGCTAGGCAAGCAGGCAATGTGTAACCAGGCTCAGCAGCATCTATGGACATAAAGACAGAGGCGAATAAGTCCAAAGTAGACGATAAAGAGGATGAAAAGTTAAAAAAAAGAAGTGGACCGACTTTTAGTTGTTGGCGAGAGCTTGGTGAAACAAAAGACAGGCGCTGAGCTGGACTTCTTGCTGTTAGACTAGTAAGTAATATGATGGCTGCTATGTCTTGTGTTGTTGACCTTACCTTAAGTTCAGCCTTGTTAGCAAAGTTGTCGACTTACGTAATCTAAACATAACAAATACACGTGTACAGCAGCGCAGCTTTATTTAATCACATGTGTAAATATTAAACTTCAGTATATTCTGAAATTTAAATGTATTTAACGTTTTTATGATCTATGTTGTCATCATTTACAATCAGAGGTAGAAAATGAGTCACAACACTAGAATGATGTATGTTCTGTATACACACAAATACACACACACACACACACACACACAAATGCACTGTCTTGTTGTGCCAGTTCATAACACACATACATAGCAGATGTCTAGAGTAGTACAGACCGTGCTCTGAAGGGGAAGGATTACCCACAGTCCCTTTTCAGTGCTTTGTGTGTTGGTTTGTGCATCGATCATTGACAAACCTGCATACAAACACACTAAAATTAACTTATCCCTTCCAACGTTTTTGGATGGATGGCATCATTGTCTCAGTTGAGTACACAACGCATTATTACTGCCACAAAGACAATGTGCACATCTTCATGAGAGATTTGGCAGCGCCGTTATGATGAGATTCAATAAGTCAATGATCGCTGTTTCTGCCTCGCTGTGGTTCATTAAACTGAGCTGTCATTGGGGAAAAAAATGCACCATGATTCAAATTTCTGCTCTTATAAAGAGAGCTGTGAGATATGATGCAGGCTCCTGTCTGCTCTCTGTGTCCCCCACACGCCTCTGTGCCTCTTTATCTGCGTCACACAGATGCCTACACATGTCCATCTCAGTCCTCAGAGCTATTTTTGTCCTGCTATTTTTTTTTTTGATCATTAGAGTTGCATGTTCGTTCCAGCAGTGCTCTCCTCCCCATTTAGTGTGAAAGGCATTGCTCCAATGGCATGTAATTGCTCATTAAGGAGACATTTAATAGGTATGTGGGTCTCGTTTTAAAACCCAATTCTCCATGTCTGAATCCCTGTCTGTCAAGGCCAAATGCAATGTTAATTAAAAAATATATTTAAGTGGCTGTAAAAATCATTTTCCTGGAAAAAAAAAAAAAGTCTGTGGGTACCAGTGTAAATATTGGCTGTTTTTTAGTCTTAGTCTTGCCTGGACTCCACAAGCAACACTGTTTAGGTCTGTTCTCCATGAGAGCTTTTTAGAAAAGCATTTTGCCTGCCTGACTTTGTTAACTTGCTCAGATTTGGTCATTTTCCCCTGGATTATGTGCTTCTACTATAAGTAAAAAAGGATGGATACCTCTCTGGTTGTTTTGATGATCCAAAGTTTGTGTTTTATTTTGAAAATCAACTGGACACTCTATGCTGTTTCTGTGTCTGACTTCCACCCGGCTCGATCTGCTCTGTGCTGCTTAACGCAGCTGATCGTGGCGTCCATCAAAAATAAAATAGCCGTATTATTAGGGAAGCAAAGTGCAGTGATAACTCAAAACATTTCACATTTTAGTCGACTTACGATCTTTTTTTCTCTTCAGCGTTTGTGCGTGCGGTGCAAAGAGCAAAAGAGACATGTCTTTAATGAAGAGTTACTTGTTTTGCTGCTGTTCTTTTCAAAGAACGCTTTTGAATCAATTCGTCAGATCTTCCCACTATTGTAGTACTTTGGGTGAACTGAATGATTAAATTGCTCATAACAGCTACAAATTTCACTTTTCCTGGCATCTTATCAACATCAAATCGCTCCCCGGGTGCTCATTGAAAGGTTCAAATGTTGCCTGTTTTACTCTCAGAAAGTCTCAGTGAGGCAGCACAGTCATCCAGTAATATTTTATAGAAAATGACAAGCCAAGTCCTCCGATCCAGTGTGTCTAATAAAGATGTCAGACACCATCGGGTAGGCGAAACAAGAGATAAATCAAGAGGGAGAAACAAAATGAGAACATGAGTACACAAAACCAAAATGAATCGTACAGCGTTTACTGACATATTATGCGCTTATCTTCCAAATAACTGTAACTTCTGTCTAGATTATCTCTTGAGATGGTTAAAAAACTATGGGTTTTACTTTTATGGCTCTGCCCATTGGTTTTTATCTGTTATGATAACATTGTATTCACCAAACATCTCAGAAAATTGCCAAAATCCAAAAAATATATATATATATATTGTGTGACTTTTGCAGCTGGTATATAGTTCCTCATTCGTCCTCAGTGGTTCCCTGCGTACTACTCCACATTTTGTGTCCCTCAAGTGTCAATTATGGCATCATCAGAGAGTTGGTGGTGACTGAAGCGCATCATATCGGACTCACCTTTACAGTTGTGACTGTAGCCAGGTAAATTAATAGTGCATCACAGGACATCTAATGCACATAACTGGCAAAGACAGCAAAATATCTGAGTGAGTGCATAATGAAACCTACTGCTGTGAGAAGCAGAGACGATGGAAGGAAAGAAAACAGGTATCTATACCAGAGGAGATGTGGGAGAGCGCACAATTACAGTGTGTGAGCACCCCAAATATCAATCTGTCTGACAAAACACTCAATACAGAGTGAGTCATAGAAAAACGACTCACGACGCCCTGCGGATAGAAATGGATGAGAGAGCAGGGAGTCGCAATTAGGATTAGAATATGTTCTCTTCAAACTTTTGATATATGAATGAAATATTGTTCTTGCAACTCGTCAAATGTAGTTAAACTTCAAAGCAAATCATGGTGCTACACAAACAGCAGATAATCAAACTTACATCAAACACCCACTTCATTGGGTACATTACAATCCAACGTGATCAGTACAACAACTCTCTCAACATAAATTCAAGTTTTTGGCGAGAAGTTTTAACCTAACTATTATATTTACTATTGAGATTATAGTATGCAGCAGTGTTAAACTGTCTTAAACTTGGTTTAAAGTGGTTTGTTGTTCGCCTAACAGCCATGGATGTAAGCGAATTTGCATTTGCATTTTCTTTTTCCCGTTATCTGGAAATGAGATTACATTAGATTGGGAGCTAATGTGTGCACTCATGATTTCCTGTATTTCAACTAGCCATTAACACTAATAAATGCTAATCAACTGTTTCTCTTGGTGATGGCGTTACTTTCTAACGCCCTGTTAGAAACGTAGACACTGATCAGCCAAACTGATTGTCTTGTAGAAGATTTCTTTCTTTGAGAGCTAGTTTCACATCTCTCTTGCCTACACAGCAGGGTGTCTTCCCACATGACACTTGTTTGGTGCGGCTTGGAAGCTGAGTTCTGGGTCACCGAACAGAGCTGGTCTCCAGATGGATGGGCATTCCTGCCACCGGGAACAAGAAGACAAGAGACGCAGAACGAAGCAAGTGCAGAATCAAGAAGCGACGCTTGGGTTGGGTTTATGGTTGATAGTCTTCTGTAGCAATGGGCGGCACTGAGGCAGTTGGACTCACAAGATCATGAAATCACGAGACACTCTAACCTGCCAAAGTAAATCAAAGCAAATATTTGACAGAAACTTCCTCCAAGGTATACAGGCCTTTAGCTTCTCTTGTCAATTATTAGCATTTAGCTGCATTTTCTTTTACATCTCCTGCCTTCTTTCTTTTCACAAATTTGCTAATTATATTTACCACAAAACTTCAGAGAGATTCTTCATGATTAAAACTTCCCAATGGCATTTTCACTCCTGGTAAGCGCATTATTATATCTTTGATCAACTCAGACCTTTTCCCATCTGATGCACCTGTGAGGATAAATTCCACAGGTGCACAGGTGAAGTCCACTGACCTTACATAATTCCAGTTTAGCTTCGCACCCTCTCAAGCCAAGCAGAGAGAAAACACCTGTGAGGAGCACATGGTCTTTGAAAACGTGGCTGTTTGTTATCCCATCAGACTGTTAATGATGCCACCGTGTTCCTATAGTTCTCATAATTTATTAGGTGAGTACCGTGTTTGCTTCTGATATGATTAATGACCTATGCTAACTGTTAAAATAGGCCAAAGTTGTAACAAACTAGACTTATTCTTTACAATGAGCTGGTTGGATTTAGGTCATGTTTTTTGTGGTTTTAGGAGCCGCTTCAGTCTGCCTCTGGAATCTATAAGAACACGTCATGTCTTTTCTGACAACTATGGAGGAAAATCATAGCAACCTGACTCTGCCCCTGGATCATTACCAGATTTCAGCATCAAAATCTGACAATGCAGCTGTCTGATTTTGTGTGGAGTGAGCTGTCAAAGTTAAGGCTGTGGGTCAAATGTTACCCTGTGCAATCAGAACTCACAGCAGCCAGTCTGAGCAGCTATAGCATGAGTCATGCACACACACACACACACACACACACACACACGCTGAACTACTTTTCTTTCTTGTTAATGAACACTGTTAACATGTTAAAATAAGAAGTGACAGTTACTGGGGATTAGCTGAAAATTAACCACGTCTACATGTATTGAAATATTGTAGTGGCCCTATAATAAGCTGACTTAATGTTAAAGACCTTTTATGCAAGTCCAAATCTGCTGCATCACCTTCCCCATCACCTCTTCAGACCTGGAAAATGAAGAACCTTCACAAACAACAACCATAGGTTCTCCACCATCTTCATCAGAGACCGGACTCCACTTGCCACCCTGTTGATTTGAGATATAATGTGTATGAACCAAATCAACATTTAGAATATGTGTTCAGATACAGATTTAAGTGTTAAATTATAAGAACTTTGAAGTTTTTAACATAGACTAGAACTCCCACACACATTCAAGCATGACTGTGGCTCTGTCATTAAAAAACACTGTGGAGCTTTGCCAGACATAATGGTCAGTATCAAAGTCTTGCCCTCCATCCCACTCCCTGCGCTTCGCCACGTTTGCCTCCTACTCCTTCAGGCCCCTTAGCATATTAAAATGCCTCAGCTGTGTCTAAAAACATATGCCTACATCCAGACAGCCCTGAACACATTATGTAAACATATTTTATGCGACTCCACATATGATCCTTTTGAAAATTTATTTCATATATCACAGATCAGATCTCTCTCTTTCTTTCTCCCCTCACTCATATATCTATTACATGCCAGTCAGGAAAGGAAAAGTTATAGTATATTATGTCCTTTGTGTCATTCTAGCAACAATTCTGCTGTCTGGCTCTCAGATCGTCTGTCAGTTTGTTTGTCTGAGTATTTGTGTGTGGGCGCGTTTTTTTATTACCTGTCTGCGACCTTTTCGGTACAAACACCAACCTTGATTTGAGCATGAGTAATATTCACTCTGGTGGAGCGCAGTCTGTAAACAGGCATATCTTAGTCCTGTGATGGCTAGAAAAAATATTACTGTGTCATTTGCTACATCTTCCCATCTGCAATCACTGGATTTTGGACAATGGAACATTTTTGTATTGTATTTTTGAGTACTAAGAGAGCTTTATATATGTACTTTTTTTGCTCAAACCTCCTTGTTTGGAAAAGAAATCCTTAAAGCACAGTTCGCCATCTGAATAAAAAACTATATGGATTGTGGTTGGTTGTGTTTGTCCAAATCCAGATTAAATGAATTATTGTTAAAAGAGACCTAACAAAAGAAGTACCAAGGCCTGAGAGATCAAACAGAGAAAAGGGTTTTCAATGAAGATTCATATGTCTCCCTGCTGAGTGGTTCAAAGCAAAAGTAAACATCTGCCTAGAGTACAATCTCAACAATTATTAAGAAAGTGGGCGGAAAAAAAATACACGAATAAAAAATACATCTTTTCCATGAAATACGTTAAGTCACTGTGGCACACTATGGCATCACCCTGCCATTACGCAAATAACCTTCCATTTGAGAGCTGAACAAAGTACAACAAAACCCACACTGTAAAATTCACTGTGATTGACTGGCAGCTATTGACAAGTAACTTACTATAAATTAAATCACTGTTATTAACTGTCAGCTATTGACAAGTAACTTACTCTAAATGAAATCACTGTGATTAACTGTCAGCTATTGACAAGTAACTTACTCTAAATGAAAATCACTGTGATTAACTGTCAGCTATTGACAAGTAACTTACTAAATGAAATCACTGTGATTAACTGTCAGCTATTGACAAGTAACTTACTCTAAATTAAATCACTGTTATTAACTGTCAGCTATTGACAAGTAACCTCTAAATTAAATCACTGTTATTAACTGTCAGCTATTGACAAGTAACTTACTCTAAATGAAATCACTGTGATTAACTGTCAGCTATTGACAAGTAACTTACTCTAAATGAAATCACTGTGATTAACTGTCAGCTATTGACAAGTAACTTACTATAAATTAAATCACTGTGATTAACTGTCAGCTATTGACAAGTAACTTACTCTAAATGAAAATCACTGTGATTAACTGTCAGCTATTGACAAGTAACCTCTAAATGAAATCACTGTTATTAACTGTCAGCTATTGACAAGTAACTTACTCTAAATGAAAATCACTGTGATTAACTGTCAGCTATTGACAAGTAACTTACTATAAATTAAATCACAGTATTTCACTGTGCTTTGAAGTGCATTTAAGGATAACATTAAGATAACATTTGATATAACGTAACATAATGTCAAAGAGGCACTGTGGCTTAGTTGGTCAAAGTGCCTGTCTAGTAAACAGGAGATCCTGGGTTCAAATCCCAGCAGTGCCTTAAACATTGGAGTGATGGTGGTGTTTTAGGGGTGGCGGTAGCTCAGTCTATAGGGATTTGTCAGTAAGCACATTATAGTCTGCTGGAATTATGGTGTCATATTATGAGCATTTTCTTGATACATGGACTAGCTGACTATCCGGAAGCTGAGATGGTAATAGTATATATCCACTTTTCACATGTGAATGGAGAGTAAAGTTACACTTTCACATGGGAATAACACAAGCAACATACAGTACAATCAGAATGTGAAATTATGTGTATTACCTGCATGCAGTCATCCATCATTACCCACCACTGGGAGTGCTATTCTATTTCTGTCAAGCCCTCTATTTAACATAACCACGAATTGACACCAGGACCAGGAGGTCAATGAGTCACTGATCCTCTGTAATTATTACTATTTAAATGGTGAGTGCTCGGCATACTCATTTCAAGTCTGCACTAGAACAAAACATGAATAGCAGAGAGTGGTTTAACATTTTCACTGGTTATTAAAACTGTTGGATGGCTTTGACATTTTAAAGATAAAAACATGTACTAGTGTATTTTCTAGGTGAACAAAAACCTATTTTAATTGTACAAGTAGAAGCAACAGTGCAAAGTGGTAGGTCTTGGGCATACAGGCTATGTGGGCGTGTGTAAGTGTACCCGCTATTTTAGCGTGTGTGTGCTAAAGGCCGGCTGAAGTGGAACATCAGTCGGAGGATGCGGTGATTAATAAATGCGCTCTCAGTCGGTCACATCACCGGTCTCACGGCTCTGAAACAGCATAACAACAATAGCTCAACGAATGATACTAATAATGACGACAGCTGTTAGCTTTTGGACAAAAGATATCTTAAGAATCATTCATATTAAAGGTTTAGTCTGTAACATTTTGAGCGATTTAATGGCAGAATATGGCAGAAATACAATAGTATCATCACCTGCAAATAAAAATCATGTTTTTGTTACTTTAGGATAAGCCGAGCGGAGTAGAACCACCATGTTTCTACAGACAAACACAGCCCAGTGCGGTTGGATCCTGAACTCCCAAACTATGAAAAAACATGTGAAATGATGTCGTTTTATGTTTTTGATTCTTTAAAGTAGCCGCCTTCTGCTTTGATGGCAGCTTTGCACTCTAACTACATTATGCACAACCTGTCAACATGACAGATTACTCATTTTAGCTGTCTGTGCACGGCTCTAACAGTGTGATATTTTTTACTTGCGTGGGTTACTCTTTTATGCAACATTCTGTAAGAGCATTGTAGAACAAAGAATTTCATTACCAATGACTGCTTCGCTGTAATTATTGTGCACATGACAAATAAGAAATATAACATTATTATGCATCATTGTGCCAGCAACTATTTTGTTTGCTCTGGATAAAATCAGCAGATTGGAGTGATTTTTGCACAGACATGGTTCTGAAATGTCGATATATGTCTGCTCTCCATCTAAGCTGATCTGCTTCCACCAAATCTGGT
>JAAROE010000297.1:0-74381 GCA_036365135.1 Miichthys miiuy | reverse complement strand
AGAATGTGTTTAGAGTTTTGCTGAAAAGTCCAGGTGAGTTTCTGCAAATTGTGTTTTGCCATGTGAAATGGTTGAAGGCATTGACAACAGACTGCACAATTAGCTAAATGAGCTCAGGCAACTGAGAACTTTGTTCAGCCAATGGGTTTCAGTGTTTTAGCAATTGAGAAAACCGTGTAAGAGCTGATTTCAAATGGAGGCGCCAGAGTTTGTTTCGAGAGGTTCCCAGTTGTCCTGGGATGTGTCATAGGAGGTGTGATTAGGTTTGGACCTTGAGGTTCAGCCTCCAGCCCGAAGGAGAATTGGGCTCCCCCTACTTCGCACAGAGGCATTTTGGCCTTAGCCTTTTGATGAATTTGGCAACACGACAGCAGCAAATAGCAGCAAATGCAAAGTGTTGATATCAACAAGAGTCAGGGGTGAGGTCTTTCCCGTCATCCCCTCACTTGTGATGCTTGAGGGTGCTGCTGGTAGTGCCTATGGAATGGCGCCGCTAGCCGCACCATGTTGATGGCGCTCACCCTGGCAGCAGGGGTCAAAAGGTAGGCAGTGACTGTGCTTGGGTGTGCTTGCTCAGGCAGCACATCTGATAAATTGGATTCGACAGAGAAGATTAGCATGGCCCTGCAAAAGGATGACACGCAAATTCGTGAAGCGATCCATTTTGACTTTCCCACATTGCCCCGAGCCCTTCTGGAGCAACCGAGGGGATGTGTGTCCTGTATAAGCGGTTAAAGCCACGGTCGGATTCGAACTCTGGGCTTCGCAGCAAGGACTGAGCCTTCGCACACAGGGCGCTGCTGCCTACTGACTGAGCTAAAGGCCGCCCAAGGGCAGAATGTGTTTAGAGTTTTGCTGAAAAGTCCAGGTGAGCTCTGCAAATTGTGTTTTGCCATGTGAAATGGTTGAAGGCATTGACAACAGACTGCACAATTAGCTAAATGAGCTCAGGCAACTGAGAACTTTGTTCAGCCAATGGGTTTCAGTGTTTTAGCAATTGAGAAAAACTGCGTAAGAGCTGATTTCAAATGGAGGCGCCAGAGTTTGCTCGAGAGGTTCCCAGTTGTCCTGGGATGTGTCATAGGAGGGTGTGATTAGGTTTGGACCCTGAGGTTCAGCCTCCAGCCCGAAGGAGAATTGGGCTCCGCCCACGGCACAGAGGCATTTTTTGGCCTTAGCCTTTGATGAATTTGGCAAACATGACAGAAGCAGCAAATAGCAGCAAATGCAAAGTGTTGATATCAACAAGAGTCAGGGGTGAGGTCTTTCCCGTCATCCCCTCACTTGTGATGCTTGAGGTGCTGCTGGTAGTGCCTGCTATGGAATGGCGCCAGCCGCACCATGTTGATGGCGTTCACCCTGGCAGCAGAGGGTCAAAAGGTAGGCAGTGATTGTGCTTGGGTGTGCTTGCTCAGGCAGCACATCTGATAAATTGGATTCGATACAGAGAAGATTAGCATGGCCCCTGCAAAAGGATGACACGCAAATTGAAGCGTATCCACATTTTGACTTTCCCACATTGCCCCGAGCCCTTCTGGAGCAACCGAGGATGTGTGTCCTGTATAAGCGGTTAAAGCCACAGGTCGGATTCGAACTCTGGGCTTCGCAGCAAGGACTGAGCCTTCGCACATGGGGCGGCTGCTCTACTGACTGAGCTAAAGGCCGCCCAAGGGCAGAATGTGTTTAGAGTTTTGCTGAAAAGTCCAGGTGAGCTCTGCAAATTGTGTTTTGCCATGTGAAATGGTTGAAGGCATTGACAACAGACTGCACAATTAGCTAAATGAGCTCAGGCAACTGAGAACTTTGTTCAGCCAATGGGTTTCAGTAGCAAGCAATTGAGAAAACTGCGTGTAAGAGCTGATTTCAAATGGAGGCGCTCAGAGTTTGCTCGAGAGGTTCCCAGTTGTCCTGGGATGTGTCATAGGAGGGTGTGATTAGGTTTGGACCCTGAGGTTCAGCCTCCAGCCCGAAGAGAATTGGGCTCGCCCTACTCGCACAGAGGCATTTTTGGCCTTAGCCTTTGATGAATTTGGCAAACATATGACAGAAGTGTCGGGCAGCAAATAGCAGCAAATGCAAAGTGTTGATATCAACAAGAGTCAGGGTGAGGTCTTCCCCATCATCCTCACTTGTGATGCTTGAGGGTGCTGGTAGTGCTGCTATGGAATGGCGCCCGCTAGCCGCACCATGTTGATGGCGCTCACCCTGGCAGCAGGGGGTCAAAAGGTAGGCAGTGACTGTGCTTGGGTGTGCTTGCTCAGGCAGCACATCTGATAAATTGATTCGATACAGAGAAGATTAGCATGGCCCTGCAAAAGATGACACGCAAATTCGTGAAGCGATCCACATTTTGACTTTCCACATTGCCCGAGCCCTTCTGGAGCAACCGAGGGGATGTGTGTCCTGTATAAGCGCGTTAAAGCCACGGTCGGATTCGAACTCTGGGCTTCCGCAGCAACTGACTGATCACATGGGGCGGCTGCTCTACTGACTGAGCTAAAGGCCGCCCAGGGCAGAATGTGTTTAGAGTTTTGCTGAAAAGTCCAGGTGAGCTCTGCAAATTGTGTTTTGCCATGTGAAATGGTTGAAGGCATTGACAACAGACTGCACAATTAGCTAAATGAGCTCAGGCAACTGAGAACTTTGTTCAGCCAATGGGTTTCAGTGTTTTAGCAATTGAGAAAACTGCGTGTAAGAGCTGATTTCAAATGGAGGCGCCAGAGTTTGCTCGAGAGGTTCCCAGTTGTCCTGGGATGTGTCATAGGAGGGTGTGATTAGGTTTGGACTCTGAGGTTCAGCCTCCAGCCCGAAAGGAGAATTGGCCCGCCTACTCGCACAGAGGCATTTTTGGCCTTAGCCTTTGATGAATTTGGCAAACATGCGGACAGAAGTGTCGGGCAGCAAATAGCAGCAAATGCAAAGTGTTGATATCAACAAGAGTCAGGGTGAGGTTCCCGTCATCCCCTCACTTGTGATGCTTGAGGGTGCTGCTGGTAGTGCTCTGCATGGAATGGCGCCCGCTAGCCGCACCATGTTGATGGCGCTCACCCTGGCAGCAGGGGGTCAAAAGGTAGGCAGTGACTGTGCTTGGGTGTGCTTGCTCAGGCAGCACATCTGATAAATTGATTCGATACAGAGAAGATTAGCATGGCCCCTGCAAAAGGATGACACGAAATTCGTGAAGCTTATCCACATTTTGACTTTCCCACATTGCCCCGAGCCCTTCTGGAGCAACCGAGGGGATGTGTGTCCTGTATAAGCGGTTAAAGCCACACGGATTCGAACTCTGGGCTTCCGCAGCAAGGACTGAGCTTCGCATGGGGCGGCTGCTCTACTGACTGAGCTAAAGGCCGCCCAAGGGCAGAATGTGTTTAGAGTTTTGCTGAAAAGTCCAGGTGAGCTCTGCAAATTGTGTTTTGCCATGTGAAATGGTTGAAGGCATTGACAACAGACTGCACAATTAGCTAAATGAGCTCAGGCAACTGAGAACTTTGTTCAGCCAATGGGTTTCAGTGTTTTAGCAATTGAGAAAACTGGCGTGTAAGAGCTGATTTCAAATGGAGGCGCTCAGAGTTTGCTCGAGAGGTTCCCAGTTGTCCTGGGATGTGTCATAGGAGGGTGTGATTAGGTTTGGACCTGAGGTTCAGCCTCCAGCCCGAAGGAGAATTGGGCCCGCCCCTACTTCGCACAGAGGCATTTTTGGCCTTAGCCTTTGATGAATTTGGCAAACACGGACAGAAGTGTCGGGCAGCAAATAGCAGCAAATGCAAAGTGTTGATATCAACAAGAGTCAGGGGTGAGGTCTTTCCGTCATCCCCTCACTTGTGATGCTTGAGGGTGCTGCTGGTAGTGCCTGCTATGGAATGGCGCGCAGCCGCACCATGTTGATGGCGCTCACCCTGGCAGCAGGGGTCAAAAGGTAGGCAGTGACTGTGCTTGGGTGTGCTTGCTCAGGCAGCACATCTGATAAATTGATTCGATACAGAGAAGATTAGCATGGCCCCTGCAAAAGGATGACACGCAAATTGCGGAAGGCATCCACATTTTGACTTTCCCACATTGCCCCGAGCCCTTCTGGAGCAACCGAGGGGATGTGTGTCCTGTATAAGCGTTGCGGGTCGGATTCGAACTCTGGGCTTCCGCAGCAAGGACTGAGCTTTCGCACATGGGGCGGCTGCTCTACTGACTGAGCTAAAGGTCGCCCAAGGGCAGAATGTGTTTAGAGTTTTGCTGAAAAGTCCAGGTGAGCTCTGCAAATTGTGTTTTGCCATGTGAAATGGTTGAAGGCATTGACAACAGACTGCACAATTAGCTAAATGAGCTCAGGCAACTGAGAACTTTGTTCAGCCAATGGGTTTCAGTGTTTTAGCAATTGAGAAAAACTGCGGTAAGAGCTGATTTCAAATGGAGGCGCTCAGAGTTTGCTCGAGAGGTTCCCAGTTGTCCTGGGATGTGTCATAGGAGGGTGTGATTAGGGTTTGGACCCTGAGGTTCAGCCTCCAGCCCGAAGGAGAATTGGGCTCCGCCCCTACTGCACAGAGGCATTTTTGGCCTTAGCCTTTGATGAATTTGGCAAACATGGACAGAAGTGTCGGGCAGCAAATAGCAGCAAATGCAAAGTGTTGATATCAACAAGAGTCAGGGTGAGGTCTTTCCGTCATCCCCTCACTTGTGATGCTTGAGGGTGCTGCTGGTAGTGCCTGCTATGGAATGGCGCCCGCTAGCCGCACCATGTTGATGCTCACTCCTGGCAGCAGGGGTCAAAAGGTAGGCAGTGACTGTGCTTGGGTGTGCTTGCTCAGGCAGCACATCTGATAAATTGATTCGATACAGAGAAGATTAGCATGGCCCTGCAAAAGGATGACACGCAAATTCGTGAAGCGTATCCACATTTTGACTTTCCCACATTGCCCCGAGCCCTTCTGGAGCAACCGAGGGGATGTGTGTCCTGTATAAGTGTTAAAGCCACGGTCGGATTCGAACTCTGGGCTTCCGCAGCAAGGACTGAGCCTTCGCATACGGGGCGGCTGCTCTACTGACTGAGCTAAAGGCCGCCCAAGGGCAGAATGTGTTTAGAGTTTTGCTGAAAAGTCCAGGTGAGCTCTGCAAATTGTGTTTTGCCATGTGAAATGGTTGAAGGCATTGACAACAGACTGCACAATTAGCTAAATGAGCTCAGGCAACTGAGAACTTTGTTCAGCCAATGGGTTTCAGTGTTTTAGCAATTGAGAAAACTGTGTGTAAGAGCTGATTTCAAATGGAGGCGCCAGAGTTTGTGCTCGAGAGGTTCCCAGTTGTCCTGGGATGTGTCATAGGAGGGTGTGATTAGGTTTGGACCCTGAGGTTCAGCCTCCAGCCCTAAAGGAGAATTGGGCCCCTACTGCACAGAGGCATTTTTGGCCTTAGCCTTTGATGAATTTGGCAAACATGCGGACAGAAGTGTCGGGCAGCAAATAGCAGCAAATGCAAAGTGTTGATATCAACAAGAGTCAGTGAGGTCTTTCCCCATCCCCTCACTTGTGATGCTTGAGGTGCTGCTGGTAGTGCCTGCTATGGAATGGCGCCCGCTAGCCGCACCATGTTGATGGCGTCACCCTGGCAGCAGGGGTCAAAAGGTAGGCAGTGACTGTGCTTGGGTGTGCTTGCTCAGGCAGCACATCTGATAAATTGGATTCGATACAGAGAAGATTAGCATGGCTCCTGCAAAAGGATGACACGCAAATTCGTGGCGGATCCACATTTTGACTTTCCCACATTGCCCCGAGCCCTTCTGGAGCAACCGAGGGGATGTGTGTCCTGTATAAGCGTTAAAGCCACGGTCGGATTCGAACTCTGGGCTCCCAGCAAGGACTGAGCCTTCGCACATGGGCGGCTGCTCTCTGACTGAGCTGAAAGGCCGCCCAAGGGCAGAATGTGTTTAGAGTTTTGCTGAAAAGTCCAGGTGAGCTCTGCAAATTGTGTTTTGCCATGTGAAATGGTTGAAGGCATTGACAACAGACTGCACAATTAGCTAAATGAGCTCAGGCAACTGAGAACTTTGTTCAGCCAATGGGTTTCAGTGTTTTAGCAATTGAGAAAAACTGCGTAAGAGCTGATTTCAAATGGAGGCGCCAGAGTTTGCTCGAGAGGTTCCCAGTTGTCCTGGGATGTGTCATAGGAGGGGTGATTAGGTTTGGACCCTGAGGTTCAGCCTCCAGCCCGAAGGAGAATTGGGCTCGCCCCTAATTCGGCACAGAGGCATTTTTGGCCTTAGCCTTTTGATGAATTTGGCAAACATGCGGAGAGCAGCAAATAGCAGCAAATGCAAAGTGTTGATATCAACAAGAGTCAGGGTGAGGTCTTTCCCGTCATCCCCTCACTTGTGATGCTTGAGGGTGCTGCTGGTAGTGCCTGCTATGGAATGGCGCCGCTAGCCGCACCATGTTGATGGCGCTCACCCTGGCAGCAGGGGGTCAAAAGGTAGGCAGTGACTGTGCTTGGGTGTGCTTGCTCAGGCAGCACATCTGATAAATTGATTCGATACAGAGAAGATTAGCATGGCCCTGCAAAAGGATGACACGCAAATTCGTGAAGCGTATCCACATTTTGACTTTCCCACATTGCCCCGAGCCCTTCTGGAGCAACCGAGGGGATGTGTGTCCTGTATAAGCGTTAAAGCCACGGGTCGGATTCGAACTCTGGGCTTCGCAGCAAGGACTGAGCCTTCGCACATAGGGCGGCTGCTCTACTGACTGAGCTAAAGGCGGCCCAAGGGCAGAATGTGTTTAGAGTTTTGCTGAAAAGTCCAGGTGAGCTCTGCAAATTGTGTTTTGCCATGTGAAATGGTTGAAGGCATTGACAACAGACTGCACAATTAGCTAAATGAGCTCAGGCAACTGAGAACTTTGTTCAGCCAATGGGTTTCAGTGTTTTAGCAATTGAGAAAACTGCGTGTAAGAGCTGATTTCAAATGGAGGCGCTCAGAGTTTGCTCGAGAGGTTCCCAGTTGTCCTGGGATGTGTCATAGGAGGGGTGATTAGGTTTGGACCCTGAGGTTCAGCCTCCAGCCCGAAGGAGAATTGGGCTCCGCCCTACTCGCACAGAGGCATTTTTGGCCTTAGCCTTTGATGAATTTGGCAAACATGACAGCAGCAAATAGCAGCAAATGCAAAGTGTTGATATCAACAAGAGTCAGGGGTGAGGTCTTTCCGTCATCCCCTCACTTGTGATGCTTGAGGGTGCTGCTGGTAGTGCCTGCTATGGAATGGCGCCCGCTAGCCGCACCATGTTGATGGCGCTCACCCTGGCAGCAGAGGGTCAAAAGGTAGGCAGTGACTGTGCTTGGTGTGCTTGCTCAGGCAGCACATCTGATAAATTGGATTCGATACAGAGAAGATTAGCATGGCCCTGCAAAAGGATGACACGCAAATTCGTGAAGCGATCCACATTTTGACTTTCCCACATTGCCCCGAGCCCTTCTGGAGCAACCGAGGGGGATGTGTGTCCTGTATAAGCGGTTAAAGCCACGGGTCGGATTCGAACTCTGGGCTTCCGCAGCAAGGACTGAGCTCGCATTACGGGCGGCTGCTCTACTGACTGAGCTAAAGGCCGCCCAAGGGCAGAATGTGTTTAGAGTTTTGCTGAAAAGTCCAGGTGAGCTCTGCAAATTGTGTTTTGCCATGTGAAATGGTTGAAGGCATTGACAACAGACTGCACAATTAGCTAAATGAGCTCAGGCAACTGAGAACTTTGTTCAGCCAATGGGTTTCAGTGTTTTAGCAATTGAGAAAAACTGCGTGTAAGAGCTGATTTCAAATGGAGGCGCCAGAGTTTGCTCGAGAGGTTCCCAGTTGTCCTGGGATGTGTCATAGGAGGGGTGATTAGGTTTGGACCCTGAGGTTCAGCCTCCAGCCCGAAGGAGAATTGGGCTCCGCCCTACTTCGGCACAGAGGCATTTTTGGCCTTAGCCTTTGATGAATTTGGCAAACATGCGGACAGCAGCAAATAGCAGCAAATGCAAAGTGTTGATATCAACAAGAGTCAGGGTGAGGTCTTTCCCGTCATCCCCTCACTTGTGATGCTTGAGGGTGCTGCTGGTAGTGCCTGCTATGGAATGGCGCCGCTAGCCGCACCATGTTGATGGCGTTCACCCTGGCAGCAGGGGTCAAAAGGTAGGCAGTGACTGTGCTTGGGTGTGCTTGCTCAGGCAGCACATCTGATAAATTGGATTCGATACAGAGAAGATTAGCATGGCCCCTGCAAAAGGATGACACGCAAATTCGGAAGCGTATCCACATTTTGACTTTCCCACATTGCCCCGAGCCCTTCTGGAGCAACCGAGGGGGATGTGTGTCCTGTATAAGCGGTTAAAGCCACAGGTCGGATTCGAACTCTGGGCTTCCGCAGCAAGGACTGAGCCTCGCACACGGGGCGGCTGCTCTACTGACTGAGCTAAAGGCCGCCCAAGGGCAGAATGTGTTTAGAGTTTTGCTGAAAAGTCCAGGTGAGCTCTGCAAATTGTGTTTTGCCATGTGAAATGGTTGAAGGCATTGACAACAGACTGCACAATTAGCTAAATGAGCTCAGGCAACTGAGAACTTTGTTCAGCCAATGGGTTTCAGTGTTTTAGCAATTGAGAAAAACTGCGTAAGAGCTGATTTCAAATGGAGGCGCCAGAGTTTGCTCGAGAGGTTCCCAGTTGTCCTGGGATGTGTCATAGGAGGGTGTGATTAGGTTTGGACCCTGAGGTTCAGCCTCCAGCCCGAAGGAGAATTGGGCTCCGCCCCTACTTGCACAGAGGCATTTTTGGCCTTAGCCTTTGATGAATTTGGCAAACATGCGGACAGAAGTGTCGGCAGCAAATAGCAGCAAATGCAAAGTGTTGATATCAACAAGAGTCAGGGTGAGGTCTTTCCCGTCATCCCCTCACTTGTGATGCTTGAGGGTGCTGCTGGTAGTGCCTGCTATGGAATGGCGCCCGCTAGCCGCACCATGTTGATGGCGCTCACCCTGGCAGCAGGGGTCAAAAGGTAGGCAGTGACTGTGCTTGGGTGTGCTTGCTCAGGCAGCACATCTGATAAATTGGATTCGATACAGAGAAGATTAGCATGGCCCCTGCAAAAGGATGACACGCAAATTCGTGAAGCGATCCACATTTTGACTTTCCCACATTGCCCCGAGCCCTTCTGGAGCAACCGAGGGGATGTGTGTCCTGTATAAGCGTTAAAGCCACGGGTCGGATTCGAACTCTGGGCTTCCGCAGCAAGGACTGAGCTCGCACATGGGGCGGCTGCTCTACTGACTGAGCTAAAGGCCGCCCAAGGGCAGAATGTGTTTAGAGTTTTGCTGAAAAGTCCAGGTGAGCTCTGCAAATTGTGTTTTGCCATGTGAAATGGTTGAAGGCATTGACAACAGACTGCACAATTAGCTAAATGAGCTCAGGCAACTGAGAACTTTGTTCAGCCAATGGGTTTCAGTGTTTTAGCAATTGAGAAAAACTGCGTGTAAGAGCTGATTTCAAATGGAGGCGCCAGAGTTTGCTCGAGAGGTTCCCAGTTGTCCTGGGATGTGTCATAGGAGGGTGTGATTAGGTTTGGACCCTGAGGTTCAGCCTCCAGCCCGAAAGGAGAATTGGGCCCGCCCCTACTTCGCACAGAGGCATTTTTGGCCTTAGCCTTTGATGAATTTGGCAAACATGCGGACAGAAGTGTCGGGCAGCAAATAGCAGCAAATGCAAAGTGTTGATATCAACAAGAGTCAGGGTGAGGTCTTTCCCGTCATCCCCTCACTTGTGATGCTTGAGGGTGCTGCTGGTAGTGCCTGCTATGGAATGGCGCCCGCTAGCCGCACCATGTTGATGGCGCTCACCCTGGCAGCAGGGGTCAAAAGGTAGGCAGTGACTGTGCTTGGGTGTGCTTGCTCAGGCAGCACATCTGATAAATTGGATTCGATACAGAGAAGATTAGCATGGCCCTGCAAAAGGATGACACGCAAATTCGTGAAGCGTATCCACATTTTGACTTTCCCACATTGCCCGAGCCCTTCTGGAGCAACCGAGGGGATGTGTGTCCTGTATAAGCGTTAAAGCCACGGGTCGGATTCGAACTCTGGGCTTCCGCAGCAAGGACTGAGCCTTCGCACATGGGGCGGCTGCTCTACTGACTGAGCTAAAGGCCGCCCAAGGGCAGAATGTGTTTAGAGTTTTGCTGAAAAGTCCAGGTGAGCTCTGCAAATTGTGTTTTGCCATGTGAAATGGTTGAAGGCATTGACAACAGACTGCACAATTAGCTAAATGAGCTCAGGCAACTGAGAACTTTGTTCAGCCAATGGGTTTCAGTGTTTTAGCAATTGAGAAAACTGCGTGTAAGAGCTGATTTCAAATGGAGGCGCTCAGAGTTTGCTCGAGAGGTTCCCAGTTGTCCTGGGATGTGTCATAGGAGGGTGTGATTAGGGTTTGGACTCCTGAGGTTCAGCCTCCAGCCCGAAGGAGAATTGGGCCCGCCCCTACTGCACAGAGGCATTTTTGGCCTTAGCCTTTTGATGAATTTGGCAAACATGGACAGAAGTGTCGGGCAGCAAATAGCAGCAAATGCAAAGTGTTGATATCAACAAGAGTCAGGGTGAGGTCTTTCCGTCATCCCCTCACTTGTGATGCTTGAGGGTGCTGCTGGTAGTGCCTGCTATGGAATGGCGCCCGCTAGCCGCACCATGTTGATGGCGTTCACCCTGGCAGCAGGGGGTCAAAAGGTAGGCAGTGACTGTGCTTGGGTGTGCTTGCTCAGGCAGCACATCTGATAAATTGATTCGATACAGAGAAGATTAGCATGGCCCTGCAAAAGGATGACACGCAAATTCGTGAAGCGATCCACATTTTGACTTTCCCACATTGCCCCGAGCCCTTCTGGAGCAACCGAGGGGGATGTGTGTCCTGTATAAGCGGTTAAAGCCACGGGTCGGATTCGAACTCTGGGCTTCCGCAGCAAGGACTGAGCCTTCGCACATGGGGCGGCTGCTCTACTGACTGAGCTAAAGGCCGCCCAAGGGCAGAATGTGTTTAGAGTTTTGCTGAAAAGTCCAGGTGAGCTCTGCAAATTGTGTTTTGCCATGTGAAATGGTTGAAGGCATTGACAACAGACTGCACAATTAGCTAAATGAGCTCAGGCAACTGAGAACTTTGTTCAGCCAATGGGTTTCAGTGTTTTAGCAATTGAGAAAACTGTGTAAGAGCTGATTTCAAATGGAGGCGCTCAGAGTTTGCTCGAGAGGTTCCCAGTTGTCCTGGGATGTGTCATAGGAGGGTGTGATTAGGTTTGGACCCTGAGGTTCAGCCTCCAGCCCGAAGGAGAATTGGGCTCCGCCCCTACTGCACAGAGGCATTTTTGGCCTTAGCCTTTGATGAATTTGGCAAACATGGACAGAAGTGTCGGGCAGCAAATAGCAGCAAATGCAAAGTGTTGATATCAACAAGAGTCAGGGTGAGGTCTTTCCCGTCATCCCCTCACTTGTGATGCTTGAGGGTGCTGCTGGTAGTGCCTGCTATGGAATGGCGCCCGCTAGCCGCACCATGTTGATGGCGCTCACCCTGGCAGCAGGGGTCAAAAGGTAGGCAGTGACTGTGCTTGGGTGTGCTTGCTCAGGCAGCACATCTGATAAATTGGATTCGATACAGAGAAGATTAGCATGGCCCTGCAAAAGGATGACACGCAAATTCGTGAAGCGTATCCACATTTTGACTTTCCCACATTGCCCGAGCCCTTCTGGAGCAACCGAGGGGATGTGTGTCCTGTATAAGCGTTAAAGCCACGGGTCGGATTCGAACTCTGGGCTTCGCAGCAAGGACTGAGCTTCGCACATGGGGCGGCTGCTCTACTGACTGAGCTAAAGGCCGCCCAAGGGCAGAATGTGTTTAGGGTTTTGCTGAAAAGTCCAGGTGAGCTCTGCAAATTGTGTTTTGCCATGTGAAATGGTTGAAGGCATTGACAACAGACTGCACAATTAGCTAAATGAGCTCAGGCAACTGAGAACTTTGTTCAGCCAATGGGTTTCAGTGTTTTAGCAATTGAGAAAAACTGCGTGTAAGAGCTGATTTCAAATGGAGGCGCTCAGAGTTTGCTCGAGAGGTTCCCAGTTGTCCTGGGATGTGTCATAGGAGGGTGATTAGGTTTGGACCTGAGGTTCAGCCTCCAGCCCGAAGGAGAATTGGGCTCCGCCTCTACTTCGCACAGAGGCATTTTTGGCCTTAGCCTTTTGATGAATTTGGCAAACATGGAGAGCAGCAAATAGCAGCAAATGCAAAGTGTTGATATCAACAAGAGTCAGGGGTGAGGTCTTTCCGTCATCCCCTCACTTGTGATGCTTGAGGGTGCTGCTGGTAGTGCCTGCTATGGAATGGCGCCGCTAGCCGCACCATGTTGATGGCGCTCACCCTGGCAGCAGGGGGTCAAAAGGTAGGCAGTGACTGTGCTTGGGTGTGCTTGCTCAGGCAGCACATCTGATAAATTGATTCGATACAGAGAAGATTAGCATGGCCCTGCAAAAGGATGACACGCAAATTGAAGCGATCCACATTTTGACTTTCCCACATTGCCCCGAGCCCTTCTGGAGCAACCGAGGGGATGTGTGTCCTGTATAAGCGTTAAAGCCACGGGTCGGATTCGAACTCTGGGCTTCCGCAGCAAGGACTGAGCTTCGCACAGGGCGGCTGCTCTACTGACTGAGCTAAAGGCCGCCCAAGGGCAGAATGTGTTTAGAGTTTTGCTGAAAAGTCCAGGTGAGCTCTGCAAATTGTGTTTTGCCATGTGAAATGGTTGAAGGCATTGACAACAGACTGCACAATTAGCTAAATGAGCTCAGGCAACTGAGAACTTTGTTCAGCCAATGGGTTTCAGTGTTTTAGCAATTGAGAAAAACTGCGTGTAAGAGCTGATTTCAAATGGAGGCGCCAGAGTTTGCTCGAGAGGTTCCCAGTTGTCCTGGGATGTGTCATAGGAGGGTGTGATTAGGTTTGGACCCTGAGGTTCAGCCTCCAGCCCGAAGGAGAATTGGGCCCGCCCCTACTTCGGCACAGAGGCATTTTTGGCCTTAGCCTTTTGATGAATTTGGCAAACATGCGGACAGCAGCAAATAGCAGCAAATGCAAAGTGTTGATATCAACAAGAGTCAGGGGTGAGGTCTTTCCCGTCATCCCCTCACTTGTGATGCTTGAGGGTGCTGCTGGTGCCTGCTATGGAATGGCGCCCGCTAGCCGCACCATGTTGATGGCGTTCACCCTGGCAGCAGAGGGTCAAAAGGTAGGCAGTGACTGTGCTTGGGTGTGCTTGCTCAGGCAGCACATCTGATAAATTGGATTCGATACAGAGAAGATTAGCATGGCCCTGCAAAAGGATGACACGCAAATTCGTGAAGCGTATCCACATTTTGACTTTCCCACATTGCCCGAGCCCTTCTGGAGCAACCGAGGGGATGTGTGTCCTGTATAAGCGGTTAAAGCCACGGGTCGGATTCGAACTCTGGGCTTCCGCAGCAAGGACTGAGCCTTCGCATAGGGCGGCTGCTCTACTGACTGAGCTAAAGGCCGCCCAAGGGCAGAATGTGTTTAGAGTTTTGCTGAAAAGTCCAGGTGAGCTCTGCAAATTGTGTTTTGCCATGTGAAATGGTTGAAGGCATTGACAACAGACTGCACAATTAGCTAAATGAGCTCAGGCAACTGAGAACTTTGTTCAGCCAATGGGTTTCAGTGTTTTAGCAATTGAGAAAAACTGCGCGGTAAGAGCTGATTTCAAATGGAGGCGCTCAGAGTTTGCTCGAGAGGTTCCCAGTTGTCCTGGGATGTGTCATAGGAGGGGTGATTAGGTTTGGACCCTGAGGTTCAGCCTCCAGCCCGAAGGAGAATTGGGCTCCGCCCTACTTCGGCACAGAGGCATTTTTGGCCTTAGCCTTTGATGAATTTGGCAAACATGGACAGCAGCAAATAGCAGCAAATGCAAAGTGTTGATATCAACAAGAGTCAGGGGTGAGGTCTTTCCCGTCATCCCCTCACTTGTGATGCTTGAGGGTGCTGCTGGTAGTGCCTGCTATGGAATGGCGCCGCTAGCCGCACCATGTTGATGGCGCTCACCCTGGCAGCAGAGGGTCAAAAGGTAGGCAGTGACTGTGCTTGGGTGTGCTTGCTCAGGCAGCACATCTGATAAATTGGATTCGATACAGAGAAGATTAGCATGGCCCTGCAAAAGGATGACACGCAAATTGCGGAAGCGATCCACATTTTGACTTTCCCACATTGCCCGAGCCCTTCTGGAGCAACCGAGGGGATGTGTGTCCTGTATAAGCGGTTAAAGCCACGGTCGGATTCGAACTCTGGGCTTCCGCAGCAAGGACTGAGCTTCGCATGGGGCGGCTGCTCTACTGACTGAGCTAAAGGCCGCCCAAGGGCAGAATGTGTTTAGAGTTTTGCTGAAAAGTCCAGGTGAGCTCTGCAAATTGTGTTTTGCCATGTGAAATGGTTGAAGGCATTGACAACAGACTGCACAATTAGCTAAATGAGCTCAGGCAACTGAGAACTTTGTTCAGCCAATGGGTTTCAGTGTTTTAGCAATTGAGAAAAACTGCGTGTAAGAGCTGATTTCAAATGGAGGCGCTCAGAGTTTGCTCGAGAGGTTCCCAGTTGTCCTGGGATGTGTCATAGGAGGGGTGATTAGGTTTGGACCCTGAGGTTCAGCCTCCAGCCCGAAGGAGAATTGGGCTCCGCCTACTTCGGCACAGAGGCATTTTTGGCCTTAGCCTTTTGATGAATTTGGCAAACATGCGGACAGAAGTGTCGGGCAGCAAATAGCAGCAAATGCAAAGTGTTGATATCAACAAGAGTCAGGGGTGAGGTCTTTCCCGTCATCCCCCTCACTTGTGATGCTTGAGGGTGCTGCTGGTAGTGCCTGCTATGGAATGGCGCCCGCTAGCCGCACCATGTTGATGGCGTTCACCCTGGCAGCAGAGGGTCAAAAGGTAGGCAGTGACTGTGCTTGGGTGTGCTTGCTCAGGCAGCACATCTGATAAATTGGATTCGATACAGAGAAGATTAGCATGGCCCCTGCAAAAGGATGACACGCAAATTCGTGAAGCGATCCACATTTTGACTTTCCACATTGCCCCGAGCCCTTCTGGAGCAACCGAGGGGGATGTGTGTCCTGTATAAGCGGTTAAAGCCACAGGTCGGATTCGAACTCTGGGCTTCCGCAGCAAGGACTGAGCTCTTCGCACATGGGCGGCTGCTCTACTGACTGAGCTAAAGGCCGCCCAAGGGCAGAATGTGTTTAGAGTTTTGCTGAAAAGTCCAGGTGAGCTCTGCAAATTGTGTTTTGCCATGTGAAATGGTTGAAGGCATTGACAACAGACTGCACAATTAGCTAAATGAGCTCAGGCAACTGAGAACTTTGTTCAGCCAATGGGTTTCAGTGTTTTAGCAATTGAGAAAAACTGCGTGTAAGAGCTGATTTCAAATGGAGGCGCTCAGAGTTTGCTCGAGAGGTTCCCAGTTGTCCTGGGATGTGTCATAGGAGGGTGTGATTAGGTTTGGACCCTGAGGTTCAGCCTCCAGCCCGAAGGAGAATTGGGCTCCGCCCTACTTCGGCACAGAGGCATTTTTGGCCTTAGCCTTTGATGAATTTGGCAAACATGCGGACAGAAGTGTCGGGCAGCAAATAGCAGCAAATGCAAAGTGTTGATATCAACAAGAGTCAGGGGTGAGGTCTTTCCGTCATCCCCTCACTTGTGATGCTTGAGGGTGCTGCTGGTAGTGCCTGCTATGGAATGGCGCCCGCTAGCCGCACCATGTTGATGGCGCTCACCCTGGCAGCAGGGGTCAAAAGGTAGGCAGTGACTGTGCTTGGGTGTGCTTGCTCAGGCAGCACATCTGATAAATTGGATTCGATACAGAGAAGATTAGCATGGCCCTGCAAAAGGATGACACGCAAATTCGTGAAGCGTGATCCACATTTTGACTTTCCCACATTGCCCCGAGCCCTTCTGGAGCAACCGAGGGGATGTGTGTCCTGTATAAGCGTTAAAGCCACGGGTCGGATTCGAACTCTGGGCTTCGCAGCAAGGACTGAGCCTTCGCACATGGGGCGCTGCTCTACTGACTGAGCTAAAGGCCGCCCAAGGGCAGAATGTGTTTAGAGTTTTGCTGAAAAGTCCAGGTGAGCTCTGCAAATTGTGTTTTGCCATGTGAAATGGTTGAAGGCATTGACAACAGACTGCACAATTAGCTAAATGAGCTCAGGCAACTGAGAACTTTGTTCAGCCAATGGGTTTCAGTGTTTTAGCAATTGAGAAAAACTGTGTAAGAGCTGATTTCAAATGGAGGCGCCAGAGTTTGCTCGAGAGGTTCCCAGTTGTCCTGGGATGTGTCATAGGAGGGTGTGATTAGGTTTGGACCCTGAGGTTCAGCCTCCAGCCCGAAGGAGAATTGGGCTCCGCCCCTACTCTGCACAGAGGCATTTTTGGCCTTAGCCTTTGATGAATTTGGCAAACATGCGGACAGAAGTGTCGGGCAGCAAATAGCAGCAAATGCAAAGTGTTGATATCAACAAGAGTCAGGGGTGAGGTCTTTCCCGTCATCCCCCTCACTTGTGATGCTTGAGGGTGCTGCTGGTAGTGCCTGCTATGGAATGGCGCCGCTAGCCGCACCATGTTGATGGCGCTCACCCTGGCAGCAGGGGGTCAAAAGGTAGGCAGTGACTGTGCTTGGGTGTGCTTGCTCAGGCAGCACATCTGATAAATTGGATTCGATACAGAGAAGATTAGCATGGCCCCTGCAAAAGGATGACACGCAAATTCGTGAAGCTTATCCACATTTTGACTTTCCCACATTGCCCGAGCCCTTCTGGAGCAACCGAGGGGGATGTGTGTCCTGTATAAGCGGTTAAAGCCACGGGTCGGATTCGAACTCTGGGCTTCCGCAGCAAGGACTGAGCCTTCGCACATGGGGCGGCTGCTCTACTGACTGAGCTAAAGGCCGCCCAAGGGCAGAATGTGTTTAGAGTTTTGCTGAAAAGTCCAGGTGAGCTCTGCAAATTGTGTTTTGCCATGTGAAATGGTTGAAGGCATTGACAACAGACTGCACAATTAGCTAAATGAGCTCAGGCAACTGAGAACTTTGTTCAGCCAATGGGTTTCAGTGTTTTAGCAATTGAGAAAAACTGTGTAAGAGCTGATTTCAAATGGAGGCGCTCAGAGTTTGCTCGAGAGGTTCCCAGTTGTCCTGGGATGTGTCATAGGAGGGTGTGATTAGGTTTGGACCCTGAGGTTCAGCCTCCAGCCCGAAGGAGAATTGGGCTCCGCCCCTACTCGCACAGAGGCATTTTTGGCCTTAGCCTTTGATGAATTTGGCAAACATGCGGACAGAAGTGTCGGGCAGCAAATAGCAGCAAATGCAAAGTGTTGATATCAACAAGAGTCAGGGTGAGGTCTTTCCGCCATCCCCTCACTTGTGATGCTTGAGGGTGCTGCTGGTAGTGCCTGCTATGGAATGGCGCCGCTAGCCGCACCATGTTGATGGCGCTCACCCTGGCAGCAGGGGTCAAAAGGTAGGCAGTGACTGTGCTTGGGTGTGCTTGCTCAGGCAGCACATCTGATAAATTGGATTCGATACAGAGAAGATTAGCATGGCCCTGCAAAAGGATGACACGCAAATTGTGAAGCGTATCCACATTTTGACTTTCCCACATTGCCCCGAGCCCTTCTGGAGCAACCGAGGGGATGTGTGTCCTGTATAAGCGGTTAAAGCCACGGGTCGGATTCGAACTCTGGGCTTCCGCAGCAAGGACTGAGCTTCGCACATGGGGCGGCTGCTCTACTGACTGAGCTAAAGGCCGCCCAAGGGCAGAATGTGTTTAGAGTTTTGCTGAAAAGTCCAGGTGAGCTCTGCAAATTGTGTTTTGCCATGTGAAATGGTTGAAGGCATTGACAACAGACTGCACAATTAGCTAAATGAGCTCAGGCAACTGAGAACTTTGTTCAGCCAATGGGTTTCAGTGTTTTAGCAATTGAGAAAACTGCGTGTAAGAGCTGATTTCAAATGGAGGCGCTCAGAGTTTGCTCGAGAGGTTCCCAGTTGTCCTGGGATGTGTCATAGGAGGGTGTGATTAGGGTTTGGACCTGAGGTTCAGCCTCCAGCCCGAAGGAGAATTGGGCTCGCCCCTACTTCGCACAGAGGCATTTTTGGCCTTAGCCTTTGATGAATTTGGCAAACATGCGGACAGAAGTGTCGGGCAGCAAATAGCAGCAAATGCAAAGTGTTGATATCAACAAGAGTCAGGGTGAGGTCTTTCCGTCATCCCCTCACTTGTGATGCTTGAGGGTGCTGCTGGTAGTGCCTGCTATGGAATGGCGCCCGCTAGCCGCACCATGTTGATGGCTCACCCTGGCAGCAGGGGTCAAAAGGTAGGCAGTGACTGTGCTTGGTGTGCTTGCTCAGGCAGCACATCTGATAAATTGGATTCGATACAGAGAAGATTAGCATGGCCCCTGCAAAAGGATGACACGCAAATTCGTGAAGCGTATCCACATTTTGACTTTCCCACATTGCCCCGAGCCCTTCTGGAGCAACCGAGGGGGATGTGTGTCCTGTATAAGCGGTTAAAGCCACGGGTCGGATTCGAACTCTGGGCTTCGCAGCAAGGACTGAGCCTTCGCACATGGGGCGGCTGCTCTACTGACTGAGCTAAAGGCCGGCCCAAGGGCAGAATGTGTTTAGGGTTTTGCTGAAAAGTCCAGGTGAGCTCTGCAAATTGTGTTTTGCCATGTGAAATGGTTGAAGGCATTGACAACAGACTGCACAATTAGCTAAATGAGCTCAGGCAACTGAGAACTTTGTTCAGCCAATGGGTTTCAGTGTTTTAGCAATTGAGAAAAACTGCGTAAGAGCTGATTTCAAATGGAGGCGCCAGAGTTTGCTCGAGAGGTTCCCAGTTGTCCTGGGATGTGTCATAGGAGGGGTGATTAGGGTTTGGACCCTGAGGTTCAGCCTCCAGCCCGAAGGAGAATTGGGCTCCGCCCTACTTCGCACAGAGGCATTTTTGGCCTTAGCCTTTGATGAATTTGGCAAACATGCGGAGAGCAGCAAATAGCAGCAAATGCAAAGTGTTGATATCAACAAGAGTCAGGGTGAGGTCTTTCGCTCATCCCCTCACTTGTGATGCTTGAGGGTGCTGCTGGTAGTGCCTGCTATGGAATGGCGCCCGCTAGCCGCACCATGTTGATGGCGCTCACCCTGGCAGCAGGGGTCAAAAGGTAGGCAGTGACTGTGCTTGGGTGTGCTTGCTCAGGCAGCACATCTGATAAATTGGATTCGATACAGAGAAGATTAGCATGGCCCTGCAAAAGGATGACACGCAAATTCGGAAGCGATCCACATTTTGACTTTCCCACATTGCCCGAGCCCTTCTGGAGCAACCGAGGGGATGTGTGTCCTGTATAAGCGGTTAAAGCCACGGGTCGGATTCGAACTCTGGGCTTCGCAGGACTGAGCCTTCGCACATGGGGCGGCTGCTCTACTGACTGAGCTAAAGGCCGCCCAAGGGCAGAATGTGTTTAGAGTTTTGCTGAAAAGTCCAGGTGAGCTCTGCAAATTGTGTTTTGCCATGTGAAATGGTTGAAGGCATTGACAACAGACTGCACAATTAGCTAAATGAGCTCAGGCAACTGAGAACTTTGTTCAGCCAATGGGTTTCAGTGTTTTAGCAATTGAGAAAAACTGCGCGTAAGAGCTGATTTCAAATGGAGGCGCTCAGAGTTTGCTCGAGAGGTTCCCAGTTGTCCTGGGATGTGTCATAGGAGGGGTGATTAGGTTTGGACTCCTGAGGTTCAGCCTCCAGCCCGAAGGAGAATTGGGCTCCGCCCTATTCGGCACAGAGGCATTTTTGGCCTTAGCCTTTGATGAATTTGGCAAACATGCGGACAGCAGCAAATAGCAGCAAATGCAAAGTGTTGATATCAACAAGAGTCAGGGGTGAGGTCTTTCCCGTCATCCCCCTCACTTGTGATGCTTGAGGGTGCTGCTGGTAGTGCCTGCTATGGAATGGCGCCCGCTAGCCGCACCATGTTGATGGCGTTCACCCTGGCAGCAGGGGGTCAAAAGGTAGGCAGTGACTGTGCTTGGGTGTGCTTGCTCAGGCAGCACATCTGATAAATTGATTCGATACAGAGAAGATTAGCATGGCCCCTGCAAAAGGATGACACGCAAATTGAAGCGATCCACATTTTGACTTTCCCACATTGCCCGAGCCCTTCTGGAGCAACCGAGGGGATGTGTGTCCTGTATAAGCGGTTAAAGCCACGGGTCGGATTCGAACTCTGGGCTTCGCAGCAAGGACTGAGCCTTCGCATACAGGGCGGCTGCTCTACTGACTGAGCTAAAGGCCGCCCAAGGGCAGAATGTGTTTAGAGTTTTGCTGAAAAGTCCAGGTGAGCTCTGCAAATTGTGTTTTGCCATGTGAAATGGTTGAAGGCATTGACAACAGACTGCACAATTAGCTAAATGAGCTCAGGCAACTGAGAACTTTGTTCAGCCAATGGGTTTCAGTGTTTTAGCAATTGAGAAAAACTGCGTGTAAGAGCTGATTTCAAATGGAGGCGCTCAGAGTTTGCTCGAGAGGTTCCCAGTTGTCCTGGGATGTGTCATAGGAGGGTGTGATTAGGGTTTGGACCCTGAGGTTCAGCCTCCAGCCCGAAAGGAGAATTGGGCTCCGCCCCCTAATTCGGCACAGAGGCATTTTTGGCCTTAGCCTTTTGATGAATTTGGCAAACATGCGGACAGCAGCAAATAGCAGCAAATGCAAAGTGTTGATATCAACAAGAGTCAGGGTGAGGTCTTTCCCGTCATCCCCTCACTTGTGATGCTTGAGGGTGCTGCTGGTAGTGCCTGCTATGGAATGGCGCCGCTAGCCGCACCATGTTGATGGCGCTCACCCTGGCAGCAGAGGGTCAAAAGGTAGGCAGTGACTGTGCTTGGGTGTGCTTGCTCAGGCAGCACATCTGATAAATTGGATTCGATACAGAGAAGATTAGCATGGCCCCTGCAAAGGATGACACGCAAATTGTGAAGCGTATCCACATTTTGACTTTCCCACATTGCCCCGAGCCCTTCTGGAGCAACCGAGGGGATGTGTGTCCTGTATAAGCGGTTAAAGCCACGGGTCGGATTCAACTCTGGGCTTCGCAGCAAGGACTGAGCTTCGCATGGGGCGCTGCTCTACTGACTGAGCTAAAGGCCGCCCAAGGGCAGAATGTGTTTAGAGTTTTGCTGAAAAGTCCAGGTGAGCTCTGCAAATTGTGTTTTGCCATGTGAAATGGTTGAAGGCATTGACAACAGACTGCACAATTAGCTAAATGAGCTCAGGCAACTGAGAACTTTGTTCAGCCAATGGGTTTCAGTGTTTTAGCAATTGAGAAAAACTGCGTGTAAGAGCTGATTTCAAATGGAGGCGCTCAGAGTTTGCTCGAGAGGTTCCCAGTTGTCCTGGGATGTGTCATAGGAGGGTGTGATTGCCCATTGGCTGGGGCGGCTGCTCTACTGACTGAGCTAAAGGCGCCCAAGGGCAGAATGTGTTTAGGTTTTGCTGAAAAGTCCAGGTGAGCTCTGCAAATTGTGTTTTGCCATGTGAAATGGTTGAAGGCATTGACAACAGACTGCACAATTAGCTAAATGAGCTCAGGCAACTGAGAACTTTGTTCAGCCAATGGGTTTCAGTGTTTTAGCAATTGAGAAAAACTGCGTAAGAGCTGATTTCAAATGGAGGCGCCAGAGTTTGCTCGAGAGGTTCCCAGTTGTCCTGGGATGTGTCATAGGGGGTGATTAGGTTTGGACTTGAGGTTCAGCCTCCAGCCCGAAGGAGAATTGGGCTCCGCCCCTTCGCACAGAGGCATTTTTGCCTTAGCCTTTGATGAATTTGGCAAACATGCGGAGAGCAGCAAATAGCAGCAAATGCAAAGTGTTGATATCAACAAGAGTCAGGGTGAGGTCTTTCCGTCATCCCCTCACTTGTGATGCTTGAGGGTGCTGCTGGTAGTGCCTGCTATGGAATGGCGCCGCTAGCCGCACCATGTTGATGGCGTTCACCCTGGCAGCAGGGGTCAAAAGGTAGGCAGTGACTGTGCTTGGGTGTGCTTGCTCAGGCAGCACATCTGATAAATTGGATTCGATACAGAGAAGATTAGCATGGCCCCTGCAAAAGGATGACACGCAAATTCGTGAAGCGTATCCACATTTTGACTTTCCCACATTGCCCGAGCCCTTCTGGAGCAACCGAGGGGATGTGTGTCCTGTATAAGCGGTTAAAGCCACGGGTCGGATTCGAACTCTGGGCTTCGCAGCAAGGACTGAGCCTTCGCACATGGGCGGCTGCTCTACTGACTGAGCTAAAGGCCGCCCAAGGGCAGAATGTGTTTAGAGTTTTGCTGAAAAGTCCAGGTGAGCTCTGCAAATTGTGTTTTGCCATGTGAAATGGTTGAAGGCATTGACAACAGACTGCACAATTAGCTAAATGAGCTCAGGCAACTGAGAACTTTGTTCAGCCAATGGGTTTCAGTGTTTTAGCAATTGAGAAAAACTGCGTGTAAGAGCTGATTTCAAATGGAGGCGCTCAGAGTTTGCTCGAGAGGTTCCCAGTTGTCCTGGGATGTGTCATAGGAGGGGTGATTAGGTTTGGACCCTGAGGTTCAGCCTCCAGCCCGAAGGAGAATTGGGCTCCGCCCCTTCGGCACAGAGGCATTTTTGGCCTTAGCCTTTGATGAATTTGGCAAACATGCGGACAGCAGCAAATAGCAGCAAATGCAAAGTGTTGATATCAACAAGAGTCAGGGGTGAGGTCTTTCCCGTCATCCCCCTCACTTGTGATGCTTGAGGGTGCTGCTGGTAGTGCCTGCTATGGAATGGCGCCGCTAGCCGCACCATGTTGATGGCGCTCACCCTGGCAGCAGAGGGTCAAAAGGTAGGCAGTGACTGTGCTTGGGTGTGCTTGCTCAGGCAGCACATCTGATAAATTGATTCGATACAGAGAAGATTAGCATGGCCCTGCAAAAGGATGACACGCAAATTGTGAAGCGTATCCACATTTTGACTTTCCCACATTGCCCCGAGCCCTTCTGGAGCAACCGAGGGGGATGTGTGTCCTGTATAAGCGGTTAAAGCCACGGGTCGGATTCGAACTCTGGGCTTCCGCAGCAAGGACTGAGCCTTCGCATACAGGGCGGCTGCTCTACTGACTGAGCTAAAGGCCGCCCAAGGGCAGAATGTGTTTAGAGTTTTGCTGAAAAGTCCAGGTGAGCTCTGCAAATTGTGTTTTGCCATGTGAAATGGTTGAAGGCATTGACAACAGACTGCACAATTAGCTAAATGAGCTCAGGCAACTGAGAACTTTGTTCAGCCAATGGGTTTCAGTGTTTTAGCAATTGAGAAAACTGCGTGTAAGAGCTGATTTCAAATGGAGGCGCCAGAGTTTGCTCGAGAGGTTCCCAGTTGTCCTGGGATGTGTCATAGGAGGGGGTGATTAGGGTTTGGACCCTGAGGTTCAGCCTCCAGCCCGAAGGAGAATTGGGCTCCGCCCCCTACTTCGGCACAGAGGCATTTTTGGCCTTAGCCTTTGATGAATTTGGCAAACATGGACAGCAGCAAATAGCAGCAAATGCAAAGTGTTGATATCAACAAGAGTCAGGGTGAGGTCTTTCCGTCATCCCCTCACTTGTGATGCTTGAGGGTGCTGCTGGTAGTGCCTGCTATGGAATGGCGCCGCTAGCCGCACCATGTTGATGGCGTTCACCCTGGCAGCAGAGGGTCAAAAGGTAGGCAGTGACTGTGCTTGGGTGTGCTTGCTCAGGCAGCACATCTGATAAATTGGATTCGATACAGAGAAGATTAGCATGGCCCCTGCAAAAGGATGACACGCAAATTGTGAAGTATCCACATTTTGACTTTCCCACATTGCCCCGAGCCCTTCTGGAGCAACCGAGGGGGATGTGTGTCCTGTATAAGCGGTTAAAGCCACAGGTCGGATTCGAACTCTGGGCTTCCGCAGCAAGGACTGAGCTCGCACATGGGGCGGCTGCTCTACTGACTGAGCTAAAGGCCGCCCAAGGGCAGAATGTGTTTAGAGTTTTGCTGAAAAGTCCAGGTGAGCTCTGCAAATTGTGTTTTGCCATGTGAAATGGTTGAAGGCATTGACAACAGACTGCACAATTAGCTAAATGAGCTCAGGCAACTGAGAACTTTGTTCAGCCAATGGGTTTCAGTGTTTTAGCAATTGAGAAAAACTGTGTGTAAGAGCTGATTTCAAATGGAGGCGCCAGAGTTTGCTCGAGAGGTTCCCAGTTGTCCTGGGATGTGTCATAGGAGGGTGTGATTAGGTTTGGACCCTGAGGTTCAGCCTCCAGCCCGAAGGAGAATTGGGCTCCGCTCCCTACGGCACAGAGGCATTTTTGGCCTTAGCCTTTGATGAATTTGGCAAACATGCGGACAGAAGTGTCGGGCAGCAAATAGCAGCAAATGCAAAGTGTTGATATCAACAAGAGTCAGGGGTGAGGTCTTTCCGTCATCCCCTCACTTGTGATGCTTGAGGGTGCTGCTGGTAGTGCCTGCTATGGAATGGCGCCCGCTAGCCGCACCATGTTGATGGCGCTCACCCTGGCAGCAGGGGTCAAAAGGTAGGCAGTGACTGTGCTTGGGTGTGCTTGCTCAGGCAGCACATCTGATAAATTGATTCGATACAGAGAAGATTAGCATGGCCCTGCAAAAGGATGACACGCAAATTCGTGAAGCGTATCCACATTTTGACTTTCCCACATTGCCCCGAGCCCTTCTGGAGCAACCGAGGGGGATGTGTGTCCTGTATAAGCGGTTAAAGCCACGGGTCGGATTCGAACTCTGGGCTTCCGCAGCAAGGACTGAGCTTCGCACATGGGGCGGCTGCTCTACTGACTGAGCTAAAGGCCGCCCAAGGGCAGAATGTGTTTAGAGTTTTGCTGAAAAGTCCAGGTGAGCTCTGCAAATTGTGTTTTGCCATGTGAAATGGTTGAAGGCATTGACAACAGACTGCACAATTAGCTAAATGAGCTCAGGCAACTGAGAACTTTGTTCAGCCAATGGGTTTCAGTGTTTTAGCAATTGAGAAAAACTGCGTGTAAGAGCTGATTTCAAATGGAGGCGCTCAGAGTTTGCTCGAGAGGTTCCCAGTTGTCCTGGGATGTGTCATAGGAGGGTGTGATTAGGGTTTGGACCTGAGGTTCAGCCTCCAGCCCGAAGGAGAATTGGGCTCCGCCCCTACTTGCACAGAGGCATTTTTGGCCTTAGCCTTTTGATGAATTTGGCAAACATGCGGACAGAAGTGTCGGGCAGCAAATAGCAGCAAATGCAAAGTGTTGATATCAACAAGAGTCAGGGTGAGGTCTTTCCGTCATCCCCTCACTTGTGATGCTTGAGGGTGCTGCTGGTAGTGCCTGCTATGGAATGGCGCCCGCTAGCCGCACCATGTTGATGGCGCTCACCCTGGCAGCAGGGGTCAAAAGGTAGGCAGTGACTGTGCTTGGGTGTGCTTGCTCAGGCAGCACATCTGATAAATTGGATTCGATACAGAGAAGATTAGCATGGCCCCTGCAAAAGGATGACACGCAAATTCGTGAAGCTTATCCACATTTTGACTTTCCCACATTGCCCCGAGCCCTTCTGGAGCAACCGAGGGGATGTGTGTCCTGTATAAGCGGTTAAAGCCACGGGTCGGATTCGAACTCTGGGCTTCGCAGCAAGGACTGAGTCACACATGGGCGGCTGCTCTACTGACTGAGCTAAAGGCCGCCCAAGGGCAGAATGTGTTTAGAGTTTTGCTGAAAAGTCCAGGTGAGCTCTGCAAATTGTGTTTTGCCATGTGAAATGGTTGAAGGCATTGACAACAGACTGCACAATTAGCTAAATGAGCTCAGGCAACTGAGAACTTTGTTCAGCCAATGGGTTTCAGTGTTTTAGCAATTGAGAAAAACTGTGTGTAAGAGCTGATTTCAAATGGAGGCGCCAGAGTTTGCTCGAGAGGTTCCCAGTTGTCCTGGGATGTGTCATAGGAGGGTGTGATTAGGTTTGGACCTGAGGTTCAGCCTCCAGCCCGAAGGAGAATTGGGCTCCGCCCTACTTGGCACAGAGGCATTTTTGGCCTTAGCCTTTGATGAATTTGGCAAACATGCGGACAGAAGTGTCGGGCAGCAAATAGCAGCAAATGCAAAGTGTTGATATCAACAAGAGTCAGGGGTGAGGTCTTTCCGTCATCCCCTCACTTGTGATGCTTGAGGTGCTGCTGGTAGTGCCTGCTATGGAATGGCGCCCGCTAGCCGCACCATGTTGATGGCGCTCACCCTGGCAGCAGGGGTCAAAAGGTAGGCAGTGACTGTGCTTGGGTGTGCTTGCTCAGGCAGCACATCTGATAAATTGGATTCGATACAGAGAAGATTAGCATGGCCCCTGCAAAAGGATGACACGCAAATTGTGAAGCGTATCCACATTTTGACTTTCCCACATTGCCCCGAGCCCTTCTGGAGCAACCGAGGGGATGTGTGTCCTGTATAAGCGGTTAAAGCCACGGGTCGGATTCGAACTCTGGGCTTCCGCAGCAAGGACTGAGCCTTCGCACATGGGGGCTGCTCTACTGACTGAGCTAAAGGCCGCCCAAGGGCAGAATGTGTTTAGAGTTTTGCTGAAAAGTCCAGGTGAGCTCTGCAAATTGTGTTTTGCCATGTGAAATGGTTGAAGGCATTGACAACAGACTGCACAATTAGCTAAATGAGCTCAGGCAACTGAGAACTTTGTTCAGCCAATGGGTTTCAGTGTTTTAGCAATTGAGAAAAACTGCGTGTAAGAGCTGATTTCAAATGGAGGCGCTCAGAGTTTGCTCGAGAGGTTCCCAGTTGTCCTGGGATGTGTCATAGGAGGGTGTGATTAGGGTTTGGACCCTGAGGTTCAGCCTCCAGCCCGAAAGGAGAATTGGGCTCCGCCCCCTACTTCGGCACAGAGGCATTTTTGGCCTTAGCCTTTTGATGAATTTGGCAAACATGCGGACAGAAGTGTCGGGCAGCAAATAGCAGCAAATGCAAAGTGTTGATATCAACAAGAGTCAGGGTGAGGTCTTTCCGTCATCCCCTCACTTGTGATGCTTGAGGGTGCTGCTGGTAGTGCCTGCTATGGAATGGCGCCCGCTAGCCGCACCATGTTGATGGCGTTCACCCTGGCAGCAGGGGTCAAAAGGTAGGCAGTGACTGTGCTTGGGTGTGCTTGCTCAGGCAGCACATCTGATAAATTGGATTCGATACAGAGAAGATTAGCATGGCCCCTGCAAAAGGATGACACGCAAATTCGTGAAGCGTATCCACATTTTGACTTTCCCACATTGCCCGAGCCCTTCTGGAGCAACCGAGGGGATGTGTGTCCTGTATAAGCGGTTAAAGCCACGGGTCGGATTCGAACTCTGGGCTTCAGCAGGACTGAGCCTTCGCACATGGGGCGGCTGCTCTACTGACTGAGCTAAAGGCCGCCCAAGGGCAGAATGTGTTTAGAGTTTTGCTGAAAAGTCCAGGTGAGCTCTGCAAATTGTGTTTTGCCATGTGAAATGGTTGAAGGCATTGACAACAGACTGCACAATTAGCTAAATGAGCTCAGGCAACTGAGAACTTTGTTCAGCCAATGGGTTTCAGTGTTTTAGCAATTGAGAAAAACTGTGTAAGAGCTGATTTCAAATGGAGGCGCTCAGAGTTTGCTCGAGAGGTTCCCAGTTGTCCTGGGATGTGTCATAGGAGGGTGTGATTAGGGTTTGGACCCTGAGGTTCAGCCTCCAGCCCGAAGGAGAATTGGGCTCCGCCCCTACTGCACAGAGGCATTTTTGGCCTTAGCCTTTGATGAATTTGGCAAACATGCGGACAGAAGTGTCGGGCAGCAAATAGCAGCAAATGCAAAGTGTTGATATCAACAAGAGTCAGGGGTGAGGTCTTTCCGTCATCCCCTCACTTGTGATGCTTGAGGGTGCTGCTGGTAGTGCCTGCTATGGAATGGCGCCCGCTAGCCGCACCATGTTGATGGCGCTCACCCTGGCAGCAGGGGTCAAAAGGTAGGCAGTGACTGTGCTTGGGTGTGCTTGCTCAGGCAGCACATCTGATAAATGGATTCGATACAGAGAAGATTAGCATGGCCCTGCAAAAGGATGACACGCAAATTCGTGAAGCGTATCCACATTTTGACTTTCCCACATTGCCCGAGCCCTTCTGGAGCAACCGAGGGGATGTGTGTCCTGTATAAGCGGTTAAAGCCACGGTCGGATTCGAACTCTGGGCTTCCGCAGCAAGGACTGAGCCTTCGCACATGGGGCGGCTGCTCTACTGACTGAGCTAAAGGCCGCCCAAGGGCAGAATGTGTTTAGAGTTTTGCTGAAAAGTCCAGGTGAGCTCTGCAAATTGTGTTTTGCCATGTGAAATGGTTGAAGGCATTGACAACAGACTGCACAATTAGCTAAATGAGCTCAGGCAACTGAGAACTTTGTTCAGCCAATGGGTTTCAGTGTTTTAGCAATTGAGAAAAACTGCGTGTAAGAGCTGATTTCAAATGGAGGCGCTCAGAGTTTGCTCGAGAGGTTCCCAGTTGTCCTGGGATGTGTCATAGGAGGGTGTGATTAGGGTTTGGACCCTGAGGTTCAGCCTCCAGCCCGAAAGGAGAGGCATTTTTGGCCTTAGCCTTTTGATGAATTTGGCAAACATGCGGACAGAAGTGTCGGGCAGCAAATAGCAGCAAATGCAAAGTGTTGATATCAACAAGAGTCAGGGGTGAGGTCTTTCCCGTCATCCCCCTCACTTGTGATGCTTGAGGGTGCTGCTGGTAGTGCCTGCTATGGAATGGCGCCGCTAGCCGCACCATGTTGATGGCGCTCACCCTGGCAGCAGGGGTCAAAAGGTAGGCAGTGACTGTGCTTGGGTGTGCTTGCTCAGGCAGCACATCTGATAAATTGGATTCGATACAGAGAAGATTAGCATGGCCCTGCAAAAGGATGACACGCAAATTCGTGAAGCGTATCCACATTTTGACTTTCCCACATTGCCCCGAGCCCTTCTGGAGCAACCGAGGGGGATGTGTGTCCTGTATAAGCGGTTAAAGCCACAGGTCGGATTCGAACTCTGGGCTTCCGCAGCAAGGACTGAGCCTTCGCATGGGCGGCTGCTCTACTGACTGAGCTAAAGGCCGCCCAAGGGCAGAATGTGTTTAGGTTTTGCTGAAAAGTCCAGGTGAGCTCTGCAAATTGTGTTTTGCCATGTGAAATGGTTGAAGGCATTGACAACAGACTGCACAATTAGCTAAATGAGCTCAGGCAACTGAGAACTTTGTTCAGCCAATGGGTTTCAGTGTTTTAGCAATTGAGAAAAACTGCGTGTAAGAGCTGATTTCAAATGGAGGCGCTCAGAGTTTGCTCGAGAGGTTCCCAGTTGTCCTGGGATGTGTCATAGGAGGGGGTGATTAGGGTTTGGACCCTGAGGTTCAGCCTCCAGCCCGAAAGGAGAATTGGGCTCCGCCCCCTAATTCGCACAGAGGCATTTTTGGCCTTAGCCTTTTGATGAATTTGGCAAACATGCGGACAGCAGCAAATAGCAGCAAATGCAAAGTGTTGATATCAACAAGAGTCAGGGTGAGGTCTTTCCGTCATCCCCTCACTTGTGATGCTTGAGGGTGCTGCTGGTAGTGCCTGCTATGGAATGGCGCCGCTAGCCGCACCATGTTGATGGCGCTCACCCTGGCAGCAGGGGTCAAAAGGTAGGCAGTGACTGTGCTTGGGTGTGCTTGCTCAGGCAGCACATCTGATAAATTGGATTCGATACAGAGAAGATTAGCATGGCCCCTGCAAAAGGATGACACGCAAATTCGTGAAGCGTATCCACATTTTGACTTTCCCACATTGCCCCGAGCCCTTCTGGAGCAACCGAGGGGATGTGTGTCCTGTATAATGGTTAAAGCCACGGTCGGATTCGAACTCTGGGCTTCCGCAGCAAGGACTGAGCCTTCGCACAGGGCGGCTGCTCTACTGACTGAGCTAAAGGCCGCCCAAGGGCAGAATGTGTTTAGAGTTTTGCTGAAAAGTCCAGGTGAGCTCTGCAAATTGTGTTTTGCCATGTGAAATGGTTGAAGGCATTGACAACAGACTGCACAATTAGCTAAATGAGCTCAGGCAACTGAGAACTTTGTTCAGCCAATGGGTTTCAGTGTTTTAGCAATTGAGAAAAACTGCGTAAGAGCTGATTTCAAATGGAGGCGCTCAGAGTTTGCTCGAGAGGTTCCCAGTTGTCCTGGGATGTGTCATAGGAGGGGTGATTAGGGTTTGGACTCTGAGGTTCAGCCTCCAGCCCGAAGGAGAATTGGGCTCCGCCCTACGGCACAGAGGCATTTTTTGCCTTAGCCTTTGATGAATTTGGCAAACATGCGGACAGCAGCAAATAGCAGCAAATGCAAAGTGTTGATATCAACAAGAGTCAGGGTGAGGTCTTTCCGTCATCCCCTCACTTGTGATGCTTGAGGGTGCTGCTGGTAGTGCCTGCTATGGAATGGCGCCCGCTAGCCGCACCATGTTGATGGCGTTCACCCTGGCAGCAGGGGTCAAAAGGTAGGCAGTGACTGTGCTTGGGTGTGCTTGCTCAGGCAGCACATCTGATAAATGGATTCGATACAGAGAAGATTAGCATGGCCCTGCAAAAGGATGACACGCAAATTCGTGAAGCGTATCCACATTTTGACTTTCCCACATTGCCCCGAGCCCTTCTGGAGCAACCGAGGGGATGTGTGTCCTGTATAAGCGTTAAAGCCACGGGTCGGATTCGAACTCTGGGCTTCCGCAGCAAGGACTGAGCCTTCGCACATAGGGCGGCTGCTCTACTGACTGAGCTAAAGGCCGCCCAAGGGCAGAATGTGTTTAGAGTTTTGCTGAAAAGTCCAGGTGAGCTCTGCAAATTGTGTTTTGCCATGTGAAATGGTTGAAGGCATTGACAACAGACTGCACAATTAGCTAAATGAGCTCAGGCAACTGAGAACTTTGTTCAGCCAATGGGTTTCAGTGTTTTAGCAATTGAGAAAAACTGCGTGTAAGAGCTGATTTCAAATGGAGGCGCTCAGAGTTTGCTCGAGAGGTTCCCAGTTGTCCTGGGATGTGTCATAGGAGGGGTGATTAGGTTTGGACTCTGAGGTTCAGCCTCCAGCCCGAAGGAGAATTGGGCTCCGCCCTACTTCGGCACAGAGGCATTTTTTGCCTTAGCCTTTGATGAATTTGGCAAACATGACAGCAGCAAATAGCAGCAAATGCAAAGTGTTGATATCAACAAGAGTCAGGGTGAGGTCTTTCCGTCATCCCCTCACTTGTGATGCTTGAGGGTGCTGCTGGTAGTGCCTGCTATGGAATGGCGCCCGCTAGCCGCACCATGTTGATGGCGCTCACCCTGGCAGCAGGGGTCAAAAGGTAGGCAGTGACTGTGCTTGGGTGTGCTTGCTCAGGCAGCACATCTGATAAATTGGATTCGATACAGAGAAGATTAGCATGGCCCCTGCAAAAGGATGACACGCAAATTCGTGAAGCGTATCCACATTTTGACTTTCCCACATTGCCCGAGCCCTTCTGGAGCAACCGAGGGGATGTGTGTCCTGTATAAGCGGTTAAAGCCACAGGTCGGATTCGAACTCTGGGCTTCGCAGCAAGGACTGAGCCTTCGCACATGGGCGGCTGCTCTACTGACTGAGCTAAAGGCCGCCCAAGGGCAGAATGTGTTTAGAGTTTTGCTGAAAAGTCCAGGTGAGCTCTGCAAATTGTGTTTTGCCATGTGAAATGGTTGAAGGCATTGACAACAGACTGCACAATTAGCTAAATGAGCTCAGGCAACTGAGAACTTTGTTCAGCCAATGGGTTTCAGTGTTTTAGCAATTGAGAAAAACTGCGTGTAAGAGCTGATTTCAAATGGAGGCGCCAGAGTTTGCTCGAGAGGTTCCCAGTTGTCCTGGGATGTGTCATAGGAGGGTGTGATTAGGTTTGGACCCTGAGGTTCAGCCTCCAGCCCGAAGGAGAATTGGGCTCCGCCCTACTTGCACAGAGGCATTTTTGGCCTTAGCCTTTTGATGAATTTGGCAAACATGCGGACAGAAGTGTCGGGCAGCAAATAGCAGCAAATGCAAAGTGTTGATATCAACAAGAGTCAGGGTGAGGTCTTTCCCGTCATCCCCTCACTTGTGATGCTTGAGGGTGCTGCTGGTAGTGCCTGCTATGGAATGGCGCCGCTAGCCGCACCATGTTGATGGCGTTCACCCTGGCAGCAGGGGTCAAAAGGTAGGCAGTGACTGTGCTTGGGTGTGCTTGCTCAGGCAGCACATCTGATAAATGGATTCGATACAGAGAAGATTAGCATGGCCCCTGCAAAAGGATGACACGCAAATTCGTGAAGCGTATCCACATTTTGACTTTCCCACATTGCCCGAGCCCTTCTGGAGCAACCGAGGGGATGTGTGTCCTGTATAAGCGGTTAAAGCCACGGGTCGGATTCGAACTCTGGGCTTCCGCAGCAAGGACTGAGCCTTCGCACATGGGGCGGCTGCTCTACTGACTGAGCTAAAGGCCGCCCAAGGGCAGAATGTGTTTAGAGTTTTGCTGAAAAGTCCAGGTGAGCTCTGCAAATTGTGTTTTGCCATGTGAAATGGTTGAAGGCATTGACAACAGACTGCACAATTAGCTAAATGAGCTCAGGCAACTGAGAACTTTGTTCAGCCAATGGGTTTCAGTGTTTTAGCAATTGAGAAAAACTGTGTAAGAGCTGATTTCAAATGGAGGCGCTCAGAGTTTGCTCGAGAGGTTCCCAGTTGTCCTGGGATGTGTCATAGGAGGGTGTGATTAGGGTTTGGACCCTGAGGTTCAGCCTCCAGCCCGAAGGAGAATTGGGCTCCGCCTACTACTGCACAGAGGCATTTTTGGCCTTAGCCTTTTGATGAATTTGGCAAACATGCGGACAGAAGTGTCGGGCAGCAAATAGCAGCAAATGCAAAGTGTTGATATCAACAAGAGTCAGGGTGAGGTCTTTCCGTCATCCCCTCACTTGTGATGCTTGAGGGTGCTGCTGGTAGTGCCTGCTATGGAATGGCGCCCGCTAGCCGCACCATGTTGATGGCTCACCCTGGCAGCAGGGGTCAAAAGGTAGGCAGTGACTGTGCTTGGGTGTGCTTGCTCAGGCAGCACATCTGATAAATTGGATTCGATACAGAGAAGATTAGCATGGCCCCTGCAAAAGGATGACACGCAAATTCGTGAAGCGTATCCACATTTTGACTTTCCCACATTGCCCCGAGCCCTTCTGGAGCAACCGAGGGGGATGTGTGTCCTGTATAAGCGTTAAAGCCACGGGTCGGATTCGAACTCTGGGCTTCCGCAGCAAGGACTGAGCCTTCGCACATGGGGCGGCTGCTCTACTGACTGAGCTAAAGGCCGGCCCAAGGGCAGAATGTGTTTAGGGTTTTGCTGAAAAGTCCAGGTGAGCTCTGCAAATTGTGTTTTGCCATGTGAAATGGTTGAAGGCATTGACAACAGACTGCACAATTAGCTAAATGAGCTCAGGCAACTGAGAACTTTGTTCAGCCAATGGGTTTCAGTGTTTTAGCAATTGAGAAAAACTGCGTAAGAGCTGATTTCAAATGGAGGCGCTCAGAGTTTGCTCGAGAGGTTCCCAGTTGTCCTGGGATGTGTCATAGGAGGGGTGATTAGGGTTTGGACTCTGAGGTTCAGCCTCCAGCCCGAAAGGAGAATTGGGCTCCGCCCTAATTCGCACAGAGGCATTTTTTGCCTTAGCCTTTTGATGAATTTGGCAAACATGCGGAGAGCAGCAAATAGCAGCAAATGCAAAGTGTTGATATCAACAAGAGTCAGGGGTGAGGTCTTTCCCGTCATCCCCCTCACTTGTGATGCTTGAGGGTGCTGCTGGTAGTGCCTGCTATGGAATGGCGCCCGCTAGCCGCACCATGTTGATGGCGTTCACCCTGGCAGCAGGGGTCAAAGGTAGGCAGTGACTGTGCTTGGGTGTGCTTGCTCAGGCAGCACATCTGATAAATGGATTCGATACAGAGAAGATTAGCATGGCCCTGCAAAAGGATGACACGCAAATTCGTGAAGCGTATCCACATTTTGACTTTCCCACATTGCCCCGAGCCCTTCTGGAGCAACCGAGGGGGATGTGTGTCCTGTATAAGCGGTTAAAGCCACGGGTCGGATTCGAACTCTGGGCTTCCGCAGCAAGGACTGAGCCTTCGCACATGGGGCGGCTGCTCTACTGACTGAGCTAAAGGCCGCCCAAGGGCAGAATGTGTTTAGAGTTTTGCTGAAAAGTCCAGGTGAGCTCTGCAAATTGTGTTTTGCCATGTGAAATGGTTGAAGGCATTGACAACAGACTGCACAATTAGCTAAATGAGCTCAGGCAACTGAGAACTTTGTTCAGCCAATGGGTTTCAGTGTTTTAGCAATTGAGAAAAACTGCGTGTAAGAGCTGATTTCAAATGGAGGCGCTCAGAGTTTGCTCGAGAGGTTCCCAGTTGTCCTGGGATGTGTCATAGGAGGGGTGATTAGGGTTTGGACCCTGAGGTTCAGCCTCCAGCCCGAAAGGAGAATTGGGCTCCGCCCCCTACTTCGGCACAGAGGCATTTTTGGCCTTAGCCTTTTGATGAATTTGGCAAACATGCGGACAGCAGCAAATAGCAGCAAATGCAAAGTGTTGATATCAACAAGAGTCAGGGGTGAGGTCTTTCCCGTCATCCCCCTCACTTGTGATGCTTGAGGGTGCTGCTGGTAGTGCCTGCTATGGAATGGCGCCCGCTAGCCGCACCATGTTGATGGCGTTCACCCTGGCAGCAGAGGGTCAAAAGGTAGGCAGTGACTGTGCTTGGGTGTGCTTGCTCAGGCAGCACATCTGATAAATTGGATTCGATACAGAGAAGATTAGCATGGCCCCTGCAAAAGGATGACACGCAAATTCGTGAAGCGTATCCACATTTTGACTTTCCCACATTGCCCCGAGCCCTTCTGGAGCAACCGAGGGGGATGTGTGTCCTGTATAAGCGGTTAAAGCCACGGGTCGGATTCGAACTCTGGGCTTCCGCAGCAAGGACTGAGCCTTCGCACATGGGGCGGCTGCTCTACTGACTGAGCTAAAGGCCGCCCAAGGGCAGAATGTGTTTAGAGTTTTGCTGAAAAGTCCAGGTGAGCTCTGCAAATTGTGTTTTGCCATGTGAAATGGTTGAAGGCATTGACAACAGACTGCACAATTAGCTAAATGAGCTCAGGCAACTGAGAACTTTGTTCAGCCAATGGGTTTCAGTGTTTTAGCAATTGAGAAAAACTGCGTGTAAGAGCTGATTTCAAATGGAGGCGCTCAGAGTTTGCTCGAGAGGTTCCCAGTTGTCCTGGGATGTGTCATAGGAGGGTGTGATTAGGGTTTGGACCCTGAGGTTCAGCCTCCAGCCCGAAGGAGAATTGGGCTCCGCCCTACTTCGGCACAGAGGCATTTTTGGCCTTTTGATGAATTTGGCAAACATGCGGACAGCAGCAAATAGCAGCAAATGCAAAGTGTTGATATCAACAAGAGTCAGGGTGAGGTCTTTCCGTCATCCCCTCACTTGTGATGCTTGAGGGTGCTGCTGGTAGTGCCTGCTATGGAATGGCGCCGCTAGCCGCACCATGTTGATGGCGCTCACCCTGGCAGCAGAGGGTCAAAAGGTAGGCAGTGACTGTGCTTGGGTGTGCTTGCTCAGGCAGCACATCTGATAAATTGGATTCGATACAGAGAAGATTAGCATGGCCCCTGCAAAAGGATGACACGCAAATTCGTGAAGCGTATCCACATTTTGACTTTCCCACATTGCCCGAGCCCTTCTGGAGCAACCGAGGGGATGTGTGTCCTGTATAAGCGGTTAAAGCCACGGGTCGGATTCGAACTCTGGGCTTCCGCAGCAAGGACTGAGCCTCGCACATGGGGCGGCTGCTCTACTGACTGAGCTAAAGGCCGCCCAAGGGCAGAATGTGTTTAGAGTTTTGCTGAAAAGTCCAGGTGAGCTCTGCAAATTGTGTTTTGCCATGTGAAATGGTTGAAGGCATTGACAACAGACTGCACAATTAGCTAAATGAGCTCAGGCAACTGAGAACTTTGTTCAGCCAATGGGTTTCAGTGTTTTAGCAATTGAGAAAAACTGCGTAAGAGCTGATTTCAAATGGAGGCGCTCAGAGTTTGCTCGAGAGGTTCCCAGTTGTCCTGGGATGTGTCATAGGAGGGTGTGATTGCCCATTGGCTGGGCGGCTGCTCTACTGACTGAGCTAAAGGCCGGCCCAAGGGCAGAATGTGTTTAGGTTTTGCTGAAAAGTCCAGGTGAGCTCTGCAAATTGTGTTTTGCCATGTGAAATGGTTGAAGGCATTGACAACAGACTGCACAATTAGCTAAATGAGCTCAGGCAACTGAGAACTTTGTTCAGCCAATGGGTTTCAGTGTTTTAGCAATTGAGAAAAACTGCGTGTAAGAGCTGATTTCAAATGAGGCGCTCAGAGTTTGCTCGAGAGGTTCCCAGTTGTCCTGGGATGTGTCATAGGAGGGTGATTAGGGTTTGGACTCTGAGGTTCAGCCTCCAGCCCGAAAGGAGAATTGGGCTCCGCCCCCTAATTCGGCACAGAGGCATTTTTTTGCCTTAGCCTTTTGATGAATTTGGCAAACATGAGAGCAGCAAATAGCAGCAAATGCAAAGTGTTGATATCAACAAGAGTCAGGGGTGAGGTCTTTCCGTCATCCCCTCACTTGTGATGCTTGAGGGTGCTGCTGGTAGTGCCTGCTATGGAATGGCGCCGCTAGCCGCACCATGTTGATGGCGTTCACCCTGGCAGCAGGGGTCAAAAGGTAGGCAGTGACTGTGCTTGGGTGTGCTTGCTCAGGCAGCACATCTGATAAATTGGATTCGATACAGAGAAGATTAGCATGGCCCCTGCAAAAGGATGACACGCAAATCGTGAAGCGTATCCACATTTTGACTTTCCCACATTGCCCGAGCCCTTCTGGAGCAACCGAGGGGGATGTGTGTCCTGTATAAGCGGTTAAAGCCACGGGTCGGATTCGAACTCTGGGCTTCCGCAGCAAGGACTGAGCCTTCGCACATAGGGCGGCTGCTCTACTGACTGAGCTAAAGGCCGCCCAAGGGCAGAATGTGTTTAGAGTTTTGCTGAAAAGTCCAGGTGAGCTCTGCAAATTGTGTTTTGCCATGTGAAATGGTTGAAGGCATTGACAACAGACTGCACAATTAGCTAAATGAGCTCAGGCAACTGAGAACTTTGTTCAGCCAATGGGTTTCAGTGTTTTAGCAATTGAGAAAAACTGCGTGTAAGAGCTGATTTCAAATGGAGGCGCTCAGAGTTTGCTCGAGAGGTTCCCAGTTGTCCTGGGATGTGTCATAGGAGGGGTGATTAGGTTTGGACCCTGAGGTTCAGCCTCCAGCCCGAAGGAGAATTGGGCTCCGCCCTATTCGGCACAGAGGCATTTTTGGCCTTAGCCTTTTGATGAATTTGGCAAACATGCGGACAGCAGCAAATAGCAGCAAATGCAAAGTGTTGATATCAACAAGAGTCAGGGTGAGGTCTTTCCGTCATCCCCTCACTTGTGATGCTTGAGGGTGCTGCTGGTAGTGCCTGCTATGGAATGGCGCCCGCTAGCCGCACCATGTTGATGGCGTTCACCCTGGCAGCAGAGGGTCAAAAGGTAGGCAGTGACTGTGCTTGGGTGTGCTTGCTCAGGCAGCACATCTGATAAATTGGATTCGATACAGAGAAGATTAGCATGGCCCCTGCAAAGGATGACACGCAAATTCGTGAAGCGTATCCACATTTTGACTTTCCCACATTGCCCGAGCCCTTCTGGAGCAACCGAGGGGGATGTGTGTCCTGTATAAGCGGTTAAAGCCACGGGTCGGATTCGAACTCTGGGCTTCCGCAGCAAGGACTGAGCCTTCGCACATGGGCGGCTGCTCTACTGACTGAGCTAAAGGCCGCCCAAGGGCAGAATGTGTTTAGAGTTTTGCTGAAAAGTCCAGGTGAGCTCTGCAAATTGTGTTTTGCCATGTGAAATGGTTGAAGGCATTGACAACAGACTGCACAATTAGCTAAATGAGCTCAGGCAACTGAGAACTTTGTTCAGCCAATGGGTTTCAGTGTTTTAGCAATTGAGAAAAACTGCGTGTAAGAGCTGATTTCAAATGGAGGCGCTCAGAGTTTGCTCGAGAGGTTCCCAGTTGTCCTGGGATGTGTCATAGGAGGGGGTGATTAGGGTTTGGACCCTGAGGTTCAGCCTCCAGCCCGAAAGGAGAATTGGGCTCCGCCCCCTAATTCGGCACAGAGGCATTTTTGGCCTTAGCCTTTTGATGAATTTGGCAAACATGCGGACAGCAGCAAATAGCAGCAAATGCAAAGTGTTGATATCAACAAGAGTCAGGGTGAGGTCTTTCCGTCATCCCCTCACTTGTGATGCTTGAGGGTGCTGCTGGTAGTGCCTGCTATGGAATGGCGCCCGCTAGCCGCACCATGTTGATGGCGTTCACCCTGGCAGCAGAGGGTCAAAAGGTAGGCAGTGACTGTGCTTGGGTGTGCTTGCTCAGGCAGCACATCTGATAAATTGGATTCGATACAGAGAAGATTAGCATGGCCCTGCAAAAGGATGACACGCAAATTCGTGAAGCGTATCCACATTTTGACTTTCCCACATTGCCCGAGCCCTTCTGGAGCAACCGAGGGGATGTGTGTCCTGTATAAGCGGTTAAAGCCACAGGTCGGATTCGAACTCTGGGCTTCGCAGCAAGGACTGAGCCTTCGCACATGGGGCGGCTGCTCTACTGACTGAGCTAAAGGCCGCCCAAGGGCAGAATGTGTTTAGAGTTTTGCTGAAAAGTCCAGGTGAGCTCTGCAAATTGTGTTTTGCCATGTGAAATGGTTGAAGGCATTGACAACAGACTGCACAATTAGCTAAATGAGCTCAGGCAACTGAGAACTTTGTTCAGCCAATGGGTTTCAGTGTTTTAGCAATTGAGAAAAACTGCGTGTAAGAGCTGATTTCAAATGGAGGCGCTCAGAGTTTGCTCGAGAGGTTCCCAGTTGTCCTGGGATGTGTCATAGGAGGGGGTGATTAGGGTTTGGACTCTGAGGTTCAGCCTCCAGCCCGAAAGGAGAATTGGGCTCCGCCCCCTAATTCGGCACAGAGGCATTTTTTTGCCTTAGCCTTTTGATGAATTTGGCAAACATGCGGACAGCAGCAAATAGCAGCAAATGCAAAGTGTTGATATCAACAAGAGTCAGGGGTGAGGTCTTTCCCGTCATCCCCCTCACTTGTGATGCTTGAGGGTGCTGCTGGTAGTGCCTGCTATGGAATGGCGCCCGCTAGCCGCACCATGTTGATGGCGTTCACCCTGGCAGCAGGGGGTCAAAAGGTAGGCAGTGACTGTGCTTGGGTGTGCTTGCTCAGGCAGCACATCTGATAAATTGGATTCGATACAGAGAAGATTAGCATGGCCCTGCAAAGGATGACACGCAAATTCGTGAAGCGTATCCACATTTTGACTTTCCCACATTGCCCGAGCCCTTCTGGAGCAACCGAGGGGATGTGTGTCCTGTATAAGCGGTTAAAGCCACAGGTCGGATTCGAACTCTGGGCTTCGCAGCAAGGACTGAGCCTTCGCACATGGGGCGGCTGCTCTACTGACTGAGCTAAAGGCCGCCCAAGGGCAGAATGTGTTTAGAGTTTTGCTGAAAAGTCCAGGTGAGCTCTGCAAATTGTGTTTTGCCATGTGAAATGGTTGAAGGCATTGACAACAGACTGCACAATTAGCTAAATGAGCTCAGGCAACTGAGAACTTTGTTCAGCCAATGGGTTTCAGTGTTTTAGCAATTGAGAAAAACTGCGTGTAAGAGCTGATTTCAAATGGAGGCGCTCAGAGTTTGCTCGAGAGGTTCCCAGTTGTCCTGGGATGTGTCATAGGAGGGGGTGATTAGGGTTTGGACCCTGAGGTTCAGCCTCCAGCCCGAAAGGAGAATTGGGCTCCGCCCCCTAATTCGGCACAGAGGCATTTTTGGCCTTAGCCTTTTGATGAATTTGGCAAACATGCGGACAGCAGCAAATAGCAGCAAATGCAAAGTGTTGATATCAACAAGAGTCAGGGGTGAGGTCTTTCCCGTCATCCCCCTCACTTGTGATGCTTGAGGGTGCTGCTGGTAGTGCCTGCTATGGAATGGCGCCCGCTAGCCGCACCATGTTGATGGCGTTCACCCTGGCAGCAGGGGTCAAAGGTAGGCAGTGACTGTGCTTGGGTGTGCTTGCTCAGGCAGCACATCTGATAAATTGGATTCGATACAGAGAAGATTAGCATGGCCCCTGCAAAGGATGACACGCAAATTCGTGAAGCGTATCCACATTTTGACTTTCCCACATTGCCCGAGCCCTTCTGGAGCAACCGAGGGGATGTGTGTCCTGTATAAGCGGTTAAAGCCACAGGTCGGATTCGAACTCTGGGCTTCCAGCAAGGACTGAGCCTTCGCACATGGGGCGGCTGCTCACTGACTGAGCTAAAGGCGGCCCAAGGGCAGAATGTGTTTAGAGTTTTGCTGAAAAGTCCAGGTGAGCTCTGCTGTGGCATGGAAGTGCAGATTTGCATTTCCTGCACAGAGCTAAATGGGGACCTAGGAAACCATTAAGAACACCTGTGAGATGGTGGAAGGGGGAGATCCATTCAAACAAAAGGCAACATGGAGGAGAATAAGAGGAAGCAAGGCTGAGCAGGAGAAAACCCACAAATATATAAGCTGGGAAGGATTTATACAAGCAAAACAGGACCAAAAGCCTCCCCGGATTGTGTGTAAAAGGTAAGCAGATGTCTTTGGCGCAGCACTCTGAGCTATAGCTGGTCTGGGCTTAACAATCTACAGATAAGTGGTATCTGCCTGTCTCTCTCCAGGCTTCTTCTCCCCTCTCAGTACTGTTTTCAACCTCTCACTGGATCCAGCAAACCCTCTCCCCATACCCGGTCTCCATCTGTCCCATCTACTCTATCTAACACACACACACACACACATATATACACCTGTATACATGTTTTACAAAACTGAACTGAACTTCTGGACAATTTGAACAAGACTGAACTCTTTAACCCTCCACCATTCACACCCATGCACAGATACACACACTTTCACTGTCACATCCATTCCTCTGCTGCTCTGCCAGTAATTTCCCACTCTCCTCCCCTCTGCTCCACTCTCCCTGCCGGCCACTCCCACCTCATCAGCCAACTCTGTTCACCTGTGCACTCAGGTGCTCCTCATCAGTATCTAGCCTGTATTTAAGCCTCTCTGGTTCACAGACTCATTGCCAGATTGTTCTTAGCCTTCATGCAAGACTCTCCAGCATTTTCCTTTGGACTGATCTCCCGTTGCCGACCCTGCCTGCCTTGGACTAACCTGCCCCGTCGTTCTCCCGGTAAACTATTCTGCCTTTTGTCTCCGACCACGATCTATGTCTTTTCCCTTACTGGTGTTTGTCTGCTGGTGTGGCGTTCTGCTGCTACTCTGCTGGATTACATCTACTTGCTGGACTTGTACGAGAGGTTAGACTTCTCAAGAGACTCTGTGATTCAGCCTGTTTTTGGACTGCACATCTATTGCCTGTTTGCTGTAAACACCATTCAAGAAAAGATTAAAGACTCTTTACTAAACGATCCTGTGGTTTGGGTTACTGCAATTGGGTCCTCACACAACCGTTACATTCACACTCCTTTGATGACCCAAATGAACTGAATGAACTAATTAAGTCAACGCCGATCTTTCTCCTGTGATTTTTTTTTTTTTTAAATGGTGAAGGCGATTTTTGTTCTTTTGTTTGTTATATGGAATAGGAAATATGGGTCGGATACATACATTTAATTTGTTATTGCTGGTTAAAATATATTGATTTATTGCTTGAACTTTATTTTTTGAAGTGGTTTATCTGTTTTGCCTGTGATTAACTGATTGATTAACTAACATTTCATTTAGAGATATTTTGGTGACCAGAGTTTATTTTGTAGCTAGGGCTATCTGCTAGCTGGACTTTTTTGTTTGGTAAACAGATAATTTCAAATTTACTCATTTATCTTTGTCTATTTAAGGAAAAGTGGGTTGACTTATGCTCCTGTCTGGCGCCTAAGTTTTATTATATGAGTTTCTGTTTTAGCAATTGAGAAAAACAGCTAAGAGCTGATTTCAAATGGAGGCGCTCAGAGTTTGTTCGAGAGGTTCCCAGTTGTCCTGGGATGTGTCATAGGAGGGGGTGATTAGGGTTTGGACCCTGAGGTTCAGCCTCCAGCCCGAAAGTAGAATTGGGCTCCGCCCTACTTGCACAGAGGCATTTTTGGCCTTAGCCTTTGATGAATTTGGCAAACATGCGGACAGAAGTGTCGGGCAGCAAATAGCAGCAAATGCAAAGTGTTGATATCAACAAGAGTCAGGGTGAGGTCTTTCCGTCATCCCCTCACTTGTGATGCTTGAGGGTGCTGCTGGTAGTGCCTGCTATGGAATGGCGCCCGCTAGCCGCACCATGTTGATGGCGTTCACCCTGGCAGCAGGGGTCAAAAGGTAGGCAGTGACTGTGCTTGGGTGTGCTTGCTCAGGCAGCACATCTGATAAATTGGATTCGATACAGAGAAGATTAGCATGGCCCTGCAAAAGGATGACACGCAAATTCGTGAAGCGTATCCACATTTTGACTTTCCCACATTGCCCGAGCCCTTCTGGAGCAACCGAGGGGATGTGTGTCCTGTATAAGCGGTTAAAGCCACAGGTCGGATTCGAACTCTGGGCTTCCGCAGCAAGGACTGAGCCTTCGCACATGGGCGGCTGCTCTACTGACTGAGCTAAAGGCGGCCCAAGGGCAGAATGTGTTTAGAGTTTTGCTGAAAAGTCCAGGTGAGCTCTGCAAATTGTGTTTTGCCATGTGAAATGGTTGAAGGCATTGACAACAGACTGCACAATTAGCTAAATGAGCTCAGGCAACTGAGAACTTTGTTCAGCCAATGGGTTTCAGTGTTTTAGCAATTGAGAAAAACTGCGTGTAAGAGCTGATTTCAAATGGAGCGCTCAGAGTTTGCTCGAGAGGTTCCCAGTTGTCCTGGGATGTGTCATAGGAGGGGGTGATTAGGGTTTGGACTCTGAGGTTCAGCCTCCAGCCCGAAAGGAGAATTGGGCTCCGCCCCCTAATTCGGCACAGAGGCATTTTTTTGCCTTAGCCTTTTGATGAATTTGGCAAACATGCGGACAGCAGCAAATAGCAGCAAATGCAAAGTGTTGATATCAACAAGAGTCAGGGGTGAGGTCTTTCCCGTCATCCCCCTCACTTGTGATGCTTGAGGGTGCTGCTGGTAGTGCCTGCTATGGAATGGCGCCCGCTAGCCGCACCATGTTGATGGCGTTCACCCTGGCAGCAGGGGTCAAAGGTAGGCAGTGACTGTGCTTGGGTGTGCTTGCTCAGGCAGCACATCTGATAAATTGGATTCGATACAGAGAAGATTAGCATGGCCCCTGCAAAAGGATGACACGCAAATTCGTGAAGCGTATCCACATTTTGACTTTCCCACATTGCCCGAGCCCTTCTGGAGCAACCGAGGGGATGTGTGTCCTGTATAAGCGGTTAAAGCCACAGGTCGGATTCGAACTCTGGGCTTCCAGCAAGGACTGAGCCTTCGCACATGGGGCGGCTGCTCTACTGACTGAGCTAAAGGCCGCCCAAGGGCAGAATGTGTTTAGGTTTTGCTGAAAAGTCCAGGTGAGCTCTGCAAATTGTGTTTTGCCATGTGAAATGGTTGAAGGCATTGACAACAGACTGCACAATTAGCTAAATGAGCTCAGGCAACTGAGAACTTTGTTCAGCCAATGGGTTTCAGTGTTTTAGCAATTGAGAAAAACTGCGTGTAAGAGCTGATTTCAAATGGAGGCGCTCAGAGTTTGCTCGAGAGGTTCCCAGTTGTCCTGGGATGTGTCATAGGAGGGGTGATTAGGGTTTGGACTCTGAGGTTCAGCCTCCAGCCCGAAGGAGAATTGGGCTCCGCCCCCTAATTCGGCACAGAGGCATTTTTTTGCCTTAGCCTTTTGATGAATTTGGCAAACATGCGGACAGCAGCAAATAGCAGCAAATGCAAAGTGTTGATATCAACAAGAGTCAGGGTGAGGTCTTTCCGTCATCCCCTCACTTGTGATGCTTGAGGGTGCTGCTGGTAGTGCCTGCTATGGAATGGCGCCCGCTAGCCGCACCATGTTGATGGCGTTCACCCTGGCAGCAGGGGTCAAAAGGTAGGCAGTGACTGTGCTTGGGTGTGCTTGCTCAGGCAGCACATCTGATAAATTGGATTCGATACAGAGAAGATTAGCATGGCCCCTGCAAAAGGATGACACGCAAATTCGTGAAGCGTATCCACATTTTGACTTTCCCACATTGCCCGAGCCCTTCTGGAGCAACCGAGGGGATGTGTGTCCTGTATAAGCGGTTAAAGCCACGGGTCGGATTCGAACTCTGGGCTTCCGCAGCAAGGACTGAGCCTTCGCACATAGGGCGGCTGCTCTACTGACTGAGCTAAAGGCCGCCCAAGGGCAGAATGTGTTTAGAGTTTTGCTGAAAAGTCCAGGTGAGCTCTGCAAATTGTGTTTTGCCATGTGAAATGGTTGAAGGCATTGACAACAGACTGCACAATTAGCTAAATGAGCTCAGGCAACTGAGAACTTTGTTCAGCCAATGGGTTTCAGTGTTTTAGCAATTGAGAAAAACTGCGTGTAAGAGCTGATTTCAAATGGAGGCGCTCAGAGTTTGCTCGAGAGGTTCCCAGTTGTCCTGGGATGTGTCATAGGAGGGGTGATTAGGGTTTGGACTCTGAGGTTCAGCCTCCAGCCCGAAAGGAGAATTGGGCTCCGCCCTAATTCGCACAGAGGCATTTTTGCCTTAGCCTTTTGATGAATTTGGCAAACATGCGGACAGCAGCAAATAGCAGCAAATGCAAAGTGTTGATATCAACAAGAGTCAGGGGTGAGGTCTTTCCCGTCATCCCCCTCACTTGTGATGCTTGAGGGTGCTGCTGGTAGTGCCTGCTATGGAATGGCGCCGCTAGCCGCACCATGTTGATGGCGTTCACCCTGGCAGCAGGGGTCAAAGGTAGGCAGTGACTGTGCTTGGGTGTGCTTGCTCAGGCAGCACATCTGATAAATTGGATTCGATACAGAGAAGATTAGCATGGCCCTGCAAAAGGATGACACGCAAATTCGTGAAGCGTATCCACATTTTGACTTTCCCACATTGCCCGAGCCCTTCTGGAGCAACCGAGGGGATGTGTGTCCTGTATAAGCGGTTAAAGCCACGGGTCGGATTCGAACTCTGGGCTTCCGCAGCAAGGACTGAGCCTTCGCACATGGGGCGGCTGCTCTACTGACTGAGCTAAAGGCCGCCCAAGGGCAGAATGTGTTTAGAGTTTTGCTGAAAAGTCCAGGTGAGCTCTGCAAATTGTGTTTTGCCATGTGAAATGGTTGAAGGCATTGACAACAGACTGCACAATTAGCTAAATGAGCTCAGGCAACTGAGAACTTTGTTCAGCCAATGGGTTTCAGTGTTTTAGCAATTGAGAAAAACTGCGTGTAAGAGCTGATTTCAAATGGAGGCGCTCAGAGTTTGCTCGAGAGGTTCCCAGTTGTCCTGGGATGTGTCATAGGAGGGTGTGATTAGGGTTTGGACCCTGAGGTTCAGCCTCCAGCCCGAAAGGAGAGGCATTTTTGGCCTTAGCCTTTTGATGAATTTGGCAAACATGCGGACAGAAGTGTCGGGCAGCAAATAGCAGCAAATGCAAAGTGTTGATATCAACAAGAGTCAGGGGTGAGGTCTTTCCCGTCATCCCCCTCACTTGTGATGCTTGAGGGTGCTGCTGGTAGTGCCTGCTATGGAATGGCGCCCGCTAGCCGCACCATGTTGATGGCGTTCACCCTGGCAGCAGGGGTCAAAAGGTAGGCAGTGACTGTGCTTGGGTGTGCTTGCTCAGGCAGCACATCTGATAAATTGGATTCGATACAGAGAAGATTAGCATGGCCCCTGCAAAAGGATGACACGCAAATTCGTGAAGCGTATCCACATTTTGACTTTCCCACATTGCCCCGAGCCCTTCTGGAGCAACCGAGGGGGATGTGTGTCCTGTATAAGCGGTTAAAGCCACGGGTCGGATTCGAACTCTGGGCTTCCGCAGCAAGGACTGAGCCTTCGCACATGGGGCGGCTGCTCTACTGACTGAGCTAAAGGCCGGCCCAAGGGCAGAATGTGTTTAGAGTTTTGCTGACAAGTCCAGGTGAGCTCTGCTGTGGCAGGAAGTGCAGATTTGCATTTCCTCCCCAGAGGTAAGTGGGGGACCTAGGAAACCATTAAGAACACCTGTGAGATGGTGGAAGGGGGAGATCCATTCAAACAAAAGGCAACATGGAGGAGAATAAGAGGAAGCAAGGCTGAGCAGGAGAAAACCCACAAATATATAAGCTGGGAAGGATTTATACAAGCAAAACAGGACCAAAAGCCTCCCCGGATTGTGTGTAAAAGGTAAGCAGATGTCTTTGGCGCAGCACTCTGAGCTATAGCTGGTCTGGGCTTAACAATCTACAGATAAGTGGTATCTGCCTGTCTCTCTCCAGGCTTCTTCTCCCCTCTCAGTACTGTTTTCAACCTCTCACTGGATCCAGCAAACCCTCTCCCCATACCCGGTCTCCATCTGTCCCATCTACTCTATCTAACACACACACACACACACACACACACATATATACACCTGTATACATGTTTTACAAAACTGAACTGAACTTCTGGACAATTTGAACAAGACTGAACTCTTTAACCCTCCACCATTCACACCCATGCACAGATACACACACTTTCACTGTCACATCCATTCCTCTGCTGCTCTGCCAGTAATTTCCCACTCTCCTCCCCTCTGCTCCACTCTCCCTGCCGGCCACTCCCACCTCATCAGCCAACTCTGTTCACCTGTGCACTCAGGTGCTCCTCATCAGTATCTAGCCTGTATTTAAGCCTCTCTGGTTCACAGACTCATTGCCAGATTGTTCTTAGCCTTCATGCAAGACTCTCCAGCATTTTCCTTTGGACTGATCTCCCGTTGCCGACCCTGCCTGCCTTGGACTAACCTGCCCCGTCGTTCTCCCGGTAAACTATTCTGCCTTTTGTCTCCGACCACGATCTATGTCTTTTCCCTTACTGGTGTTTGTCTGCTGGTGTGGCGTTCTGCTGCTACTCTGCTGGATTACATCTACTTGCTGGACTTGTGAGAGGTTAGACTTCTCAAGAGACTCTGTGATTCAGCCTGTTTTTGGACTGCACATCTATTGCCTGTTTGCTGTAAACACCATTCAAGAAAAGATTAAAGACTCTTTACTAAACGATCCTGTGGTTTGGGTTACTGCAATTGGGTCCTCACACAACCGTTACATTCACACTCCTTTGATGACCCAAATGAACTGAATGAACTAATTAAGTCAACGCCGATCTTTCTCCTGTGATTTTTTTTTTCTTTTTAAATGGTGAAGGCGATTTTTGTTCTTTTGTTTGTTATATGGAATAGGAAATATGGGTCGGATACATACATTTAATTTGTTATTGCTGGTTAAAATATATTGATTTATTGCTTGAACTTTATTTTTTGAAGTGGTTTATCTGTTTTGCCTGTGATTAACTGATTGATTAACTAACATTTCATTTAGAGATATTTTGGTGACCAGAGTTTATTTTGTAGCTAGGGCTATCTGCTAGCTGGACTTTTTTGTTTGGTAAACAGATAATTTCAAATTTACTCATTTATCTTTGTCTATTTAAGGAAAAGAGTGACGGGTTGACTTATGCTCCTGTCTGGCGCCTAAGTTTATATTATATGAGTATCTGTTTTCAGCCCCTACGCTACACAGCTAAGAGCTGATTTCAAATGGAGGCGCTCAGAGTTTGTTCGAGAGGTTCCCAGTTGTCCTGTGATGTGTCATAGGAGGGGGTGATTAGGGTTTGGACCCTGAGGTTCAGCCTCCAGCCCGAAAGTAGAATTGGGCTCCGCCCCCTACTTCGGCACAGAGGCATTTTTGGCCTTAGCCTTTTGATGAATTTGGCAAACATGCGGACAGAAGTGTCGGGCAGCAAATAGCAGCAAATGCAAAGTGTTGATATCAACAAGAGTCAGGGGTGAGGTCTTTCCCGTCATCCCCCTCACTTGTGATGCTTGAGGGTGCTGCTGGTAGTGCCTGCTATGGAATGGCGCCCGCTAGCGCACCATGTTGATGGCGTTCACCCTGGCAGCAGGGGGTCAAAAGGTAGGCAGTGACTGTGCTTGGGTGTGCTTGCTCAGGCAGCACATCTGATAAATTGGATTCGATACAGAGAAGATTAGCATGGCCCTGCAAAGGATGACACGCAAATTCGTGAAGCGTATCCACATTTTGACTTTCCCACATTGCCCGAGCCCTTCTGGAGCAACCGAGGGGGATGTGTGTCCTGTATAAGCGGTTAAAGCCACAGGTCGGATTCGAACTCTGGGCTTCCGCAGCAAGGACTGAGCCTTCGCACATGGGGCGGCTGCTCTACTAACTGAGCTAAAGGCCGCCCAAGGGCAGAATGTGTTTAGGTTTTGCTGAAAAGTCCAGGTGAGCTCTGCAAATTGTGTTTTGCCATGTGAAATGGTTGAAGGCATTGACAACAGACTGCACAATTAGCTAAATGAGCTCAGGCAACTGAGAACTTTGTTCAGCCAATGGGTTTCAGTGTTTTAGCAATTGAGAAAAACTGCGTGTAAGAGCTGATTTCAAATGGAGGCGCTCAGAGTTTGCTCGAGAGGTTCCCAGTTGTCCTGGGATGTGTCATAGGAGGGTGTGATTAGGGTTTGGACCCTGAGGTTCAGCCTCCAGCCCGAAGGAGAATTGGGCTCCGCCCCCTACTTCGGCACAGAGGCATTTTTGGCCTTAGCCTTTTGATGAATTTGGCAAACATGCGGACAGAAGTGTCGGGCAGCAAATAGCAGCAAATGCAAAGTGTTGATATCAACAAGAGTCAGGGTGAGGTCTTTCCGTCATCCCCTCACTTGTGATGCTTGGGTGCTGCTGGTAGTGCCTGCTATGGAATGGCGCCCGCTAGCCGCACCATGTTGATGGCGTTCACCCTGGCAGCAGGGGGTCAAAAGGTAGGCAGTGACTGTGCTTGGGTGTGCTTGCTCAGGCAGCACATCTGATAAATTGGATTCGATACAGAGAAGATTAGCATGGCCCCTGCAAAAGGATGACACGCAAATTCGTGAAGCGTATCCACATTTTGACTTTCCCACATTGCCCCGAGCCCTTCTGGAGCAACCGAGGGGGATGTGTGTCCTGTATAAGCGGTTAAAGCCACAGGTCGGATTCGAACTCTGGGCTTCCGCAGCAAGGACTGAGCCTTCGCACATGGGGCGGCTGCTCTACTGACTGAGCTAAACGCCGGCCCAAGGGCAGAATGTGTTTAGAGTTTTGCTGACAAGTCCAGGTGAGCTCTGCTGTGGCAGGAAGTGCAGATTTGCATTTCCTCCCCAGAGGTAAGTGGGGGACCTAGGAAACCATTAAGAACACCTGTGAGATGGTGGAAGGGGGAGATCCATTCAAACAAAAGGCAACATGGAGGAGAATAAGAGGAAGCAAGGCTGAGCAGGAGAAAACCCACAAATATATAAGCTGGGAAGGATTTATACAAGCAAAACAGGACCAAAAGCCTCCCCGGATTGTGTGTAAAAGGTAAGCAGATGTCTTTGGCGCAGCACTCTGAGCTATAGCTGGTCTGGGCTTAACAATCTACAGATAAGTGGTATCTGCCTGTCTCTCTCCAGGCTTCTTCTCCCCTCTCAGTACTGTTTTCAACCTCTCACTGGATCCAGCAAACCCTCTCCCCATACCCGGTCTCCATCTGTCCCATCTACTCTATCTAACACACACACACACACACACACACATATATACACCTGTATACATGTTTTACAAAACTGAACTGAACTTCTGGACAATTTGAACAAGACTGAACTCTTTAACCCTCCACCATTCACACCCATGCACAGATACACACACTTTCACTGTCACATCCATTCCTCTGCTGCTCTGCCAGTAATTTCCCACTCTCCTCCCCTCTGCTCCACTCTCCCTGCCGGCCACTCCCACCTCATCAGCCAACTCTGTTCACCTGTGCACTCAGGTGCTCCTCATCAGTATCTAGCCTGTATTTAAGCCTCTCTGGTTCACAGACTCATTGCCAGATTGTTCTTAGCCTTCATGCAAGACTCTCCAGCATTTTCCTTTGGACTGATCTCCCGTTGCCGACCCTGCCTGCCTTGGACTAACCTGCCCCGTCGTTCTCCCGGTAAACTATTCTGCCTTTTGTCTCCGACCACGATCTATGTCTTTTCCCTTACTGGTGTTTGTCTGCTGGTGTGGCGTTCTGCTGCTACTCTGCTGGATTACATCTACTTGCTGGACTTGTACGAGAGGTTAGACTTCTCAAGAGACTCTGTGATTCAGCCTGTTTTTGGACTGCACATCTATTGCCTGTTTGCTGTAAACACCATTCAAGAAAAGATTAAAGACTCTTTACTAAACGATCCTGTGGTTTGGGTTACTGCAATTGGGTCCTCACACAACCGTTACATTCACACTCCTTTGATGACCCAAATGAACTGAATGAACTAATTAAGTCAACGCCGATCTTTCTCCTGTGATTTTTTTTTTTTTAAATGGTGAAGGCGATTTTTGTTCTTTTGTTTGTTATATGGAATAGGAAATATGGGTCGGATACATACATTTAATTTGTTATTGCTGGTTAAAATATATTGATTTATTGCTTGAACTTTATTTTTTGAAGTGGTTTATCTGTTTTGCCTGTGATTAACTGATTGATTAACTAACATTTCATTTAGAGATATTTTGGTGACCAGAGTTTATTTTGTAGCTAGGGCTATCTGCTAGCTGGACTTTTTTGTTTGGTAAACAGATAATTTCAAATTTACTCATTTATCTTTGTCTATTTAAGGAAAAGAGTGACGGGTTGACTTATGCTCCTGTCTGGCGCCTAAGTTTATATTATATGGGTTTCTGTTTTAGCAATTGAGAAAAACAGCTAAGAGCTGATTTCAAATGGAGGCGCTCAGAGTTTGTTCGAGAGGTTCCCAGTTGTCCTGTGATGTGTCATAGGAGGGGGTGATTAGGGTTTGGACCCTGAGGTTCAGCCTCCAGCCCGAAAGTAGAATTGGGCTCCGCCCCCTACTTCGGCACAGAGGCATTTTTGGCCTTAGCCTTTTGATGAATTTGGCAAACATGCGGACAGAAGTGTCGGGCAGCAAATAGCAGCAAATGCAAAGTGTTGATATCAACAAGAGTCAGGGGTGAGGTCTTTCCCGTCATCCCCCTCACTTGTGATGCTTGAGGGTGCTGCTGGTAGTGCCTGCTATGGAATGGCGCCCGCTAGCCGCACCATGTTGATGGCGTTCACCCTGGCAGCAGGGGGTCAAAAGGTAGGCAGTGACTGTGCTTGGGTGTGCTTGCTCAGGCAGCACATCTGATAAATTGGATTCGATACAGAGAAGATTAGCATGGCCCCTGCAAAAGGATGACACGCAAATTCGTGAAGCGTATCCACATTTTGACTTTCCCACATTGCCCGAGCCCTTCTGGAGCAACCGAGGGGATGTGTGTCCTGTATAAGCGGTTAAAGCCACAGGTCGGATTCGAACTCTGGGCTTCCGCAGCAAGGACTGAGCCTTCAGCACATGGGGCGGCTGCTCTACTGACTGAGCTAAAGGCGGCCCAAGGGCAGAATGTGTTTAGAGTTTTGCTGAAAAGTCCAGGTGAGCTCTGCAAATTGTGTTTTGCCATGTGAAATGGTTGAAGGCATTGACAACAGACTGCACAATTAGCTAAATGAGCTCAGGCAACTGAGAACTTTGTTCAGCCAATGGGTTTCAGTGTTTTAGCAATTGAGAAAAACTGCGTGTAAGAGCTGATTTCAAATGGAGCGCTCAGAGTTTGCTCGAGAGGTTCCCAGTTGTCCTGGGATGTGTCATAGGAGGGTGTGATTAGGGTTTGGACCCTGAGGTTCAGCCTCCAGCCCGAAGGAGAATTGGGCTCCGCCCTACTTGCACAGAGGCATTTTTGGCCTTAGCCTTTTGATGAATTTGGCAAACATGCGGACAGAAGTGTCGGGCAGCAAATAGCAGCAAATGCAAAGTGTTGATATCAACAAGAGTCAGGGTGAGGTCTTTCCGTCATCCCCTCACTTGTGATGCTTGAGGGTGCTGCTGGTAGTGCCTGCTATGGAATGGCGCCGCTAGCCGCACCATGTTGATGGCGTTCACCCTGGCAGCAGGGGGTCAAAAGGTAGGCAGTGACTGTGCTTGGGTGTGCTTGCTCAGGCAGCACATCTGATAAATTGGATTCGATACAGAGAAGATTAGCATGGCCCCTGCAAAAGGATGACACGCAAATTCGTGAAGCGTATCCACATTTTGACTTTCCCACATTGCCCCGAGCCCTTCTGGAGCAACCGAGGGGGATGTGTGTCCTGTATAAGCGGTTAAAGCCACGGGTCGGATTCGAACTCTGGGCTTCCGCAGCAAGGACTGAGCCTTCGCACATGGGGCGGCTGCTCTACTGACTGAGCTAAAGGCCGGCCCAAGGGCAGAATGTGTTTAGAGTTTTGCTGAAAAGTCCAGGTGAGCTCTGCAAATTGTGTTTTGCCATGTGAAATGGTTGAAGGCATTGACAACAGACTGCACAATTAGCTAAATGAGCTCAGGCAACTGAGAACTTTGTTCAGCCAATGGGTTTCAGTGTTTTAGCAATTGAGAAAAACTGCGTGTAAGAGCTGATTTCAAATGGAGGCGCTCAGAGTTTGCTCGAGAGGTTCCCAGTTGTCCTGGGATGTGTCATAGGAGGGTGTGATTAGGGTTTGGACCCTGAGGTTCAGCCTCCAGCCCGAAGGAGAATTGGGCTCCGCCCCTACTTGCACAGAGGCATTTTTGGCCTTAGCCTTTTGATGAATTTGGCAAACATGCGGACAGAAGTGTCGGGCAGCAAATAGCAGCAAATGCAAAGTGTTGATATCAACAAGAGTCAGGGTGAGGTCTTTCCCGTCATCCCCCTCACTTGTGATGCTTGAGGGTGCTGCTGGTAGTGCCTGCTATGGAATGGCGCCCGCTAGCCGCACCATGTTGATGGCGTTCACCCTGGCAGCAGGGGTCAAAGGTAGGCAGTGACTGTGCTTGGGTGTGCTTGCTCAGGCAGCACATCTGATAAATTGGATTCGATACAGAGAAGATTAGCATGGCCCCTGCAAAGGATGACACGCAAATTCGTGAAGCGTATCCACATTTTGACTTTCCCACATTGCCCGAGCCCTTCTGGAGCAACCGAGGGGATGTGTGTCCTGTATAAGCGGTTAAAGCCACGGGTCGGATTCGAACTCTGGGCTTCCGCAGCAAGGACTGAGCCTTCGCACATGGGCGGCTGCTCTACTGACTGAGCTAAAGGCGGCCCAAGGGCAGAATGTGTTTAGAGTTTTGCTGAAAAGTCCAGGTGAGCGCTGCAAATTGTGTTTTGCCATGTGAAATGGTTGAAGGCATTGACAACAGACTGCACAATTAGCTAAATGAGCTCAGGCAACTGAGAACTTTGTTCAGCCAATGGGTTTCAGTGTTTTAGCAATTGAGAAAAACTGCGTGTAAGAGCTGATTTCAAATGGAGGCGCTCAGAGTTTGCTCGAGAGGTTCCCAGTTGTCCTGGGATGTGTCATAGGAGGGTGTGATTAGGGTTTGGACCCTGAGGTTCAGCCTCCAGCCCGAAAGGAGAATTGGGCTCCGCCCCCTAATTCGGCACAGAGGCATTTTTGGCCTTAGCCTTTTGATGAATTTGGCAAACATGCGGACAGCAGCAAATAGCAGCAAATGCAAAGTGTTGATATCAACAAGAGTCAGGGTGAGGTCTTTCCGTCATCCCCTCACTTGTGATGCTTGAGGGTGCTGCTGGTACTGCCTGCTATGGAATGGCGCCGCTAGCCGCACCATGTTGATGGCGTTCACCCTGGCAGCAGGGGGTCAAAAGGTAGGCAGTGACTGTGCTTGGGTGTGCTTGCTCAGGCAGCACATCTGATAAATTGGATTCGATACAGAGAAGATTAGCATGGCCCCTGCAAAGGATGACACGCAAATTCGTGAAGCGTATCCACATTTTGACTTTCCCACATTGCCCCGAGCCCTTCTGGAGCAACCGAGGGGGATGTGTGTCCTGTATAAGCGGTTAAAGCCACGGGTCGGATTCGAACTCTGGGCTTCCGCAGCAAGGACTGAGCCTTCGCACATGGGGCGGCTGCTCTACTGACTGAGCTAAAGGCCGGCCCAAGGGCAGAATGTGTTTAGAGTTTTGCTGAAAAGTCCAGGTGAGCTCTGCAAATTGTGTTTTGCCATGTGAAATGAGTAGATTGAGTGTGCAATTTATATTGACAAAAATGTCTTCAAAGCAAACCAAGCAGAGTTGGCAATACCAACAAGTGCCAACAACTTATGCGGTCACCAGAGGCAAATCCGCTAAAGCTGTGGCTGCCTATGGTCTACTGCAAGGTTCAATTTTAGCACTTTGTAAAACTCTGTTTTTAAAGGTGCTATATAAATATTATTATTATTATTATTATTATTATTATTGTTATTATTGTAAAGTGAGACAGAAACCAAAGCTTTTATATGGAACAAAATTTAAAAGATGCAGAGGCAGAAATTATGTGATAAAGACACTAACGGAATACATTTGTTTCAGATCCAGCAACAAGTCAGAGAGTAGGAAATAAAAGTGCCTGATAAATTGGATTAGCATGGGACATACTGGATTAAATTAATCTTCACACCTTACTGGGAATGTTCTAATATGTTCGAATGTTCGACTCTGGAAAAGGATGTCCTTACCTATCTACAAAACACAGAGTAATAGCAAATATATAAGAACTAACACTCAGTTACAAGAAACAAGAAAGAAAAGCTTCAATTTGAGAAACATGGAAACATATTGAAATCGATTAGTCTACTAATTGTTGCAGCTCTATATTAACACTACAGTAGGTCAGAATATATCCTGTGAACACCAGTGTTGAGCTTGTTACTCAGAGTAACACACTATTTGTTATTGGAAATAAGCTAATTTACATGATTTAACTAAAGTGTGTCAGGAATGTGTTCATGTATAATCAACATTATTGTCTAGATTGTTCAGGAAGTTGTACTGTGATTTTCTAACACTGACGAATTATTTTGTGGTTGTATAAGCATCTGGATAGATTTTTTATTTTATTTTAATTTTTTAATTAGCAGCCAAAATACAGATCTTTAAATCAATAAATCAGAAACAAATGGATTTGTGTGGATTTTTGACAGATTTTTAATGATGAAATATTATATACATGCACATGCAATCTGAATTTCTGACCTTGACACATTTAAAATAGTAAATATAAAAGACGTAGTGCATAACATGCTCCTCTTCATTCTTCTTATTCTCCTGCTTGCAGTGAGCTCATGGCTTTGAGCTCTGCAGAAAACCTCTCAGCTAGATCTCTGTTGGCCTGCAGGAAACCACCCAGCCTCTTCAGCTGCTCCGTGTCCTAATGAAGAGACAGAGTCAGTTCAAGTCATGTGACATGTTTCTCTGTATCTATTTTTCTAAGTGTGCAAGTACAGGTGTATCTGGATTTATTTTTCGCACCTGTGTCTTTGTGTCATCATCATCATCATTGTCAGCAGCAGCATGCAGTAACTCCTGCAGCCTTTCCTGTAGCAACTCAGCCTCCCATTGGCTGATTAAGTTGGCGCTGGTCTTGGATTGGCTGGTAGAATCACACTCTATTCCATCCATGTCAGCAGAATCCATTTGGTCCCAACCAGATACATATATTGACAAATCAACCGTCAGCATCTAAACAAACAACAACAAACAGGCACACAAACATTTCAACACCAGCATCAGTGGAGGTACACACACGCAGACAAACATGCTCACCTCCTCTATCTGTCGGCCAACTGTTGCCATCTGTGGTTGGTTCCTGAACTGCCACACAAGGTTTTTCAGAGTGGTCTGGTAGTGCTTCATCCATTCATCTTTCACACAGAACTCACAAGAATGCATCAACTCATTCCTGAAACGGATCACCTGGAAACACAAAGACATTACAGAACATCATAATCAAAAATCCAGCAATGATGCCATCCTCCTCTGGACCATTCAAACAAATACAAATCCAGCTTTAAAAGATGACATCACATCACCCCAATTTTAGCTTCCTTCCATTGTCTACCTGTGTATTTTAGGATTGATTTTAGGATTTTACTCAAGCCTGTCAGGGTCTGGCTCCTGACTATAATGCCAGTTTACAGCCTTAGATCCTTGGGTGACTCACTTCTTCCATAAATAAATAAAGAGTGTAAACATGCCATTGTACACACAAGTTTGAGTCTTGAACCTACAAAGTTTTATGCATATCAAGCAAATGTAGCATGCCCATTTTAAACAATATGAATGTTTACCTCTCGCACACATTTTAGATCCACAGACTGAAAGTAATCACAGTAGTTGATTAGGTTGAGCAGAGCAGATGCATCGCATTGATCTGCCCCCTTCACTTCCCCCTGACCCCGTGGCATGTAGGCCTACAGAGAGACAGAGAGAGTCAGAGAGAGAGAGAGAGAGAGAGAGAGCGAGAGAGAGAGAGAGCTGCTTTAGACTCACACATTCAGAACCTTTTGAAAACTTTTCAGTCTGTCATATTTTTATATTTTGATTTAGCATATGGAGACACGCTTCCATTGACTTTACTTGTTTCAAGCACTCAGGTGTTTTAATCATGGATTAGTCTGCTAATTATTTCCTCTATTAATTGATCAATTGCTCAGCGAGTTTGAGTTCTGAAAGAAGATATTTTTTTCATTTTGTACATACAGTATCTCATGTGCAGCATGACTTTTTGTAGCGACGGCTCGTTTCACACACGATAGATCACAAATCATTTCAAGTGTTAAAACTGCTGAACAAAATCTATGAAATGTGAGACATTTATAGATTTATTATAGCACCTTGTTTTGGTAACACCTTATCATTGCTGGGAGTTTATTCTTTATTGCGACAGTAAATATAGAGCTGTAAGGATTAATCTGTTAATTGATTAGTTGAACAACTGAATTTTCTTTGTCATATTTGATAGTAAATTGAATTTCATGGGTTGTGACTATTAATAGAACAAGCTATCAGAACAGATCACCTTGGGATTTTTGAACAGATTGCAACCATCAGAATAATACATAATTTAAAAAAAAAAAAAGTTCTCTGCAGCCATAACTGAATATACATGAGATCAGCCTCTCAATAATTTGTAATCCTATTAGAGTTTATTTTCCTCCAAAATAAAATGTAGATTTTTTCCCTTCAATTCCATTTTTTCTACCTTCAACATTTCCCATAAATCTCATGGATTTAGTGTTTTGTGCCATAAAGCATTAAAGTTAATTTAAATATTTGGGTCCTAAAGACCAGAGAGACTACCTATCTCAGTACCTCCAGTCCCTGGCTCTAAAGACAAAAGACCAGGTCAAAAACCTGGGAGTTATTTTAGATTCTGACCTTAAATTTGAGACTCATTTCAAAAATATAACCAAAACATCATTTTACAGAAATATCGCTAAAGTCAGACCATTCCTCAATCAGGCTGACACAGAGAAACTAATTCATGCTTTTATAACTTCGAGGAGCTATTACTGTAATGCCCTTCTGTCTGGTCTTCCCAAAGAACACTTACAACTTGTACAGAACTCTGCAGCCCGAGTACTGACAAAGACCAGACAGAGGGCACATATAACCCCCATTTTAAAATCCTTGCACTTGCTGCCCATTAGTTTTAGAATTGATTTTAAGATTCTCTTATTGGTTTTTAAATCACTGAATGGTCTGACACCAACCTATCTTTGCTACAAAGATATGTACCAAGCAGATCCCTCAGATCCTCAGCAGCTGGACTCCTGGTTGTGCCCAGGACCTCCACAAAGAAATACGGGGAGTCCACCTTTTGTTACTGTGGCCCCTGTCTATGGATCAGTCTGCCTGTGGATCTGAGGACTGCACCTCTGTAGACATTTTAAAAATAAAAAAAACTTAAGATATATCTTTTTATTCTGGCTTTTATTTAAGGTGCCTCGCCATTCACTGCTGAGTTTTTAGGTCATAATCGTTCTTCTTTTACTTTTTATCCCGTTTATTCACCTTTTAGGTTTTAATTTACTTTTAGCAATTTATTTGTTTTACTGTTGTAGCTTTTGTTTGCTGAATTGGTTTTTAATTTTTATGCAATTGTTTATAAACTTAAGTTTTTGGTTTTCATACTGGTTTTTATTTATTATAACATTTTATAATCATATGGCCTTATTTTATCTATTTTATTTTTGTTTCATCGATTTTGCTGGACTCTATTCATTGTTGACTATTTCTGTTTTATTTTTCTCTGTGAAGCACTTTGAGCTGCATGTCTACATGAAATGTGCTATATAAATAAATAAAGTTTGAGTTTAATTTCCTGTAAAATGAAACAAAGAAAAATGATCAGTGCTTATGGGTTTGGTCAGCAGTCGCTCTCATTTATTTATGACAACTATTCTACTGTATCATACAGAGTGAAGTAACAGCCTGGTGACATCAAATCGTCATAGCAGACGGAAGTTAAGTCATTGTGTGTGGGGCGGTGTGTAGGCTACCTTGGCCACTTCCCAGTGATCTTTTCTCCAGTGGGGAGGAAACAGTTGCCCCAGTTCACGGTGGCTGTCTCTCGCTGTCTGTGGTGTTTCAGGATCACTCTTTGCCACTCTGAACACGCCCTGCATGGTGAGGAAAACTACACACACACACACACACACACACACACACACACACAAAGCTAGTGTGAGAATAAGCGGGTAACACAGTGATTGAAGACAGTGAGTAATATGTCTGCAGTACATTTATTCATTAATGTACCGAAGAACAAATTTTGAGGTACTTGTACTTAAATTCAGTGAAAAGTTCATTTTTAGAGACACGTGAGTCTTGTGTGAGTCCTCTCAGCTAATCTAAAAGTCTGTAAAGACGTGGATCGTCGGTGGATTTGAGGTGGGCTGAATGAAGCCTGGGTGCTCAAAGAAGACACCTGTAACTACACCTACCTGTCAATCAAAGCAATCACAGCATTTCTGCTGTGAAATTTGACATTTTAATATGGAGGCTTATGGCGGCAACTAATAAACATGTTTACAGCCTGGTACACAAAAAAAGCTAAGGCTTTAAGGCTTAAAGTTTTGCATAATTAACAGCGTAGCCACTTTGAATGACACTTAAGCGCAGTTACTGGGTGATTGTTAGAGCACCCAGCCTGCCTCAGGTCTCCCGATTTTTAGCTTGGAGTCCATTCTTTATACATAACAGGCCTCATAACAAGCAAGTGTTTACTTTGTCTGTTCTGGGCTACTGTAGAAACATGGCAGTTCAACATGGAGGTCTTGGTGGAAGTGGACCTACGGCATCTGTAAATATAAAATATTACCTCGTTCTGAGGTAAGAAAAACAGAACAATTTTTTATTTTCAGGTGATTATACACTAATGAAAACTAAATTATGAATATTTTATTCAATTTGTGGCATATTCTGTAAATATAGCCCCTTAAATCTCACACACTGGATCTAATATTAACCCAAAAATATCAAATACAGTAGGAAAACACTGATGGGACATTTTTGATAATACTTTTACCTAAGTAATGGTCTGAATACAGGACTTTTACGTGTAGTGGAGTATTTTTACACTGTGATATGAGTACTTTTAAGGAGCTGAACACTTCTTAAAACTCATAATAAGTGAGTCGTTCTATATAGGATACGACAGGAGATTCACAACCACAGAAAAGTGCCGCTGAAACAAGAATTAATTAGAGACTAAGCGGAATAGCAGATTAATCTGACCTTAGTCCCTCTCGGTCTGCATGAAGTCTCACACGGTTTCCGCAGCAGGGTGTTTTGATTGAGCAGGTCTCCGTGGAAAGCCCTCATGTGCTGAGTAATGAAGGGATGCAGACCTTCCCTCAGTAAGAGCAGACACCGTGCTGCTTTCAGCCAGTTTTTATACCCACTGTCGTTGAGACGGACCGCCAGCTCCTCAAGGCCCATTTCTGCTTCCTGACAGCAACATAACAAAGAAGCTGAACAAGTTGAGACAAACGCTGAGCTCCACCCTCTGAGCATTAGCAGGTAGCGGCCACAAGATGGCGCTGTCTACTTTAGAAAGACGTGGCTGAGGATGAAGGCGGTGTGCTGATGGTGACAGAAAGCTTTACATAAACTAATACAGTTCGTACAGCCTGCCAGAGCCAAGAGACATGAGTGTAAATTGCTCTGGTTACACCTGGGTCCAGAGGGATGTACCCACAATCTCAGACCAGTCTCTCTGTGTTACTTTGAGCTGTCACACAGAACAGGCTTTTTAAAACAGCTTGGCTTCAGTAGCATCAGCTACCTGCAGTTTTTCTTGCTTGTACTTTTCCTGTCTCCAGGAAATCTTTGGTTGAAGCCTGCTGTCCTTACACCTGCTTGTCCGTGAGTGGTGTCAAGGCATGTTTGACCCAGAGAGCAGGATTGCAGCTCTAAGCAGCAAAGCTACTGCTGTATGGTCCCAACTTTTCAGGAGTTTTGACCTGCCACCTTTTATTCACAGGAAACTGCTAAGTTATCTGTGCATTCGATGGAGCTGAGAATGTGGATGTGTAAAAGGGGAACTTTTCATTGCACACAGGGCAGAGTTAATGCATTTAAGGGGCAATGCAAAGGCAAGTATTTTAAATCCAACCATATACTGTACATATATTGTGGATATAGCTGCAAACATTAAAGGCTGACTAAGGAATGCTGCAGTTGATGGATGGATGGATGGATGGATGGACATGACAGGGTTCAGGCTTCATTTTCTCACTACCTTTTATGGTATGTAGTCATGCAGAAGGTTTCATTATTCCATCTTTTATGACGTGTTTTTGCATCTTGGGTAAGTGATTTTTAAAAAGATTTTTGGGGCTTTTGATCCTTTTATTTGAAAATGGCAGCTGAAGAATGACAGGAAAGTTGGGACAAAGAGAGGATGACATGAAGCAAAGAGCCACAGGATGGAATCAAACCCTGGACTGCTGCGGCAAAGACTGAGCATTTGTACCCAATGCATGCTCTATCAGGTGAGTTACCAGGGTACCACCAGCGGCAACCTCGGTGCTGGGAAATGGAGCCGATGCGGAAGTGCTAAAACTGTAAGCACCAGAGCGGCCGCTTGAGACAAGTCGCAGAAATTAGTCAGTTTCTGTAAGCACCGTATAAAAATGTCCAATTGAACAGCAGAAATAAACATGTTTACAGCCTGGTTCAGATAATGGTTTTGGTCTCTATAGCTAATTTCAGTTAGTGACAACTGTGAGGGGGGTACATTTTTTAACTCACCCATTTAAATGATATTAAGACTTAAATGTGCGCATAATTAACAGCATAACCGCTTGATTGACAGGTGAGTGCTATTACAGATGGCTTGTTTGAGCACCAAAGCGCCATTCGGCCCGCCTCAGGTCCGGCGGAAGAAGCAGTACAGCCAACATGGCAGTGGCCAGCATCACATATTTTCGGCTTCAAAACAGCGGAAACCTACGGGTGACGTCATTCAAGCTCTGTCCATTCGTTATACTCTCAGTGGGTACCGCACAGTATCTTTTAACCTGAAGGAGAACGTCTCAGATTTTACATCAGCCTGACAAAACCGTGAACCATGAAGAGTTGTATAAAATCTTTTGTGACCCCAATGGACAGTTGGGGATGAAAACTACAAGTCTAAAAATTACAAAGGTCTGATGCTACCTTAGCTGCTACTAAAATAACACAACCAAAATCTCTGACCAAACTCTTGGTGGTTGCGTTACATTGTGGGTGCAACCTTGCTCTCTAAATGGTCCACTATGTTCACCAGCTAGTTCCTAACTTTGTCTGTCTGTTGTTTGTTGCTGAATAGGTGGCATACAGTTGATTTAGAGCTTTGGAGCTAAAAACAGTTCACACAATGCTCGTGAGAGCAGTGTGAGTGAACCTAAAACTTTAAAGTTGTGCGTGAGAAAACCAAAATATTGAGCTAAAAGATGCTAAAATGTTCAATAGACCTGGGGGAGACTACAGAGTTGGTGGAATTCTCTGTGTTGGTCACCATGAGCAGATTTACATAAATATTTCAAAGATTATGAAAAACCTATAATACTTGATATTACAGGTCTAAGCACGTGTGATCATTTACAGCTTTGTTCAATATCTGATTCCATAACCCGCTGGAGTCGGTGCATTGTGCCTCCCTGAGGCAGCCCCTTATGAGAGGTGGCATCACCAAGCTGCTGCATCTGCTGTCTGCTGTGAAGACGAGGGTAGGAAAACCCAGAAGCGCCAGGCCAGCAGCTGCATGCTCTGACGTCCCTGAGGCTGCTGCTGGTGGTGTTCATCGGGGAGGAGCTGGAGTTTCTGACATATTCCATGTATCAACCGAGTCTAGGGGCTTGCAGGAGGAGGGCGGTAAGACTAACCTCAACCTATTTCAAGCCTGAGCAGACTTGTAGAATTTGTTGAAAGAAAATACACCATAAAACACTTCAACTAAAAAAAAATCTATTGACATTGCACCATTTCCGGGACTGATGTGTTTGGTGGTGAATTTTCTCACTGCTGCAGATAACTGTCCAAACTTAGACAACATCAAGTTATTTCTAACCTAGCTGCAGTTTCACAGCACAATAACTACTTACAACATCAACAGTAAATGTCAGGGTTTGCTATCAGATGTAACAAGGCAATGCCACTCAAGAATATTGCAATTTTACACTTGGCAGAGCACTTCAGTACAAGAGAATAGACAGCACACCAGTAAAAGTTTAACCTGACTGCAACAGAACCACAGAAGCATCTGGGAGGTCGACATTGTAAACTGTTTGAAAAAGAGCAGGTAAAAATACAGGCCAGGTGTTTAGATGAGCCATCTGCCTATCACCGTCTGTCAGGGGCGAACCAATCAGATCAATGAACCGTATAAGGACGCTGACTGGTCTGTAAACACTGTGTTAGGACCAAACGGCATCCTCTGTGCCTGTGAAGTGAAGCCAGTGCGAAAATGGCAAAAGTTGGTAATTCCTCCAACAGCCACTTGAGGCAGTGTTCATGAGTTCTCATGTTAAAATGTCCAACTTCACAGCAGAAATAAACATGTTTACAGACTGGTACAAAAAACAGTTTTGGTCTCTGTAGCTAAGTTCATGACAACTGAACTGAGACAGATTTTTATAGAACTCACCTGTTCAAATTATATTAAGGCTTAAAGTTATGCTGCTTTGATTGACAGGTGGGTGCCATTATAGAGCAACCAGCCGCGAGGCGAAAGAGGCAGGACTACCAACATGGCAGCGGCCAGCGCCACAGATTTTAACCTTCAAAATGGCTCTGCAGAAACCTGTGGGCAGAGTTACACATACGCTGTCCATTCTTTATATTGTCAATGATTCAGGTACGTGTGTGTAGCTTGCTGCTAGACAACAATTATTTAAATGGGAACCAGAAGAAAAAAATACTCTTTAATGTCTTTAATGCAATTTACACAGGTTCACATGCAAAATAAACTCAGTATGCTCCAACCCTATGAATTTTGCCCAGACTGGACAGCGCACTCTGGAAGTCTAGCACCGACAGTCTTTTGTATGAGACGCTGGCTTGTCTTTTGATTACTCCAGTCCGCCACAGCTGTGGAGTTCACAGAAGCGGCTCGCCAGCAGACCCAGGAGAAAGCAGGGAGAGAGAGAGCAGGTGATCAGTGGAAGCACACAAGGTGTTCACAAGAAAAATAAAACCTAATCCAGCTGTGCCCCTTACACAGAGTAAAGAGAAAAACAGCTTCTTTCAGAGCTGTAAATTTATGATGAATTGTAATTATATAATAATTAAATATAGAAGAGACTGATATATCAGTTTATCAAGCAACCAACTACACATAGACTGTGTGTATATATATATAGTACCGGTCAAGGGTTTGGACACACCTTCTCATTACTGCCAAGAAAACACTACTGAGGAAGACAAGAAGAAGAATTAAATTGTTTGAGCCAAGAAACACAAGAAATGAACATTAGACCAGTAGAGATCTGTAAGTTGGTCTGATGAGTAGAATTTGAGAATACTGGCTCCAACCGCCATGTCTCTGTAAAGGTGAACAGAAGATCTGCATGTGTGGTTCCCATCGTGAAGCATGGAGAAGGAGGAGGTGTGATGGTGTGGGGGCACTTTTCTGGTGACATATTCAAAATTATTATTCAACTTATTCAAAATTCAAGGCCACATTCACTACCAAAGCATTCTGCAGTGACATGCTGTCCTGTTTGGTTTGAACTTAGTGGGACCATCATTTGTTTTTCAATATAACAGATGACCCAAAACACACAACACACACACAAGGCTATGTAAGGGCTGTTTGACCAAGAAGGAGAGTGATGTAGTGCTGCATCAGATGACCTGGCCTCCACAATCACCTGACCAAAACCCAACTGAGTGAGCACAGTGACAAAAAAGTTAACCGCCGGGGTTTACAACAACAACACAGAAATCAATAAGTTAAATAGGAGTAATCATGTTCAAGTGTTCAAAACAACTCTGTGGATATAGAAAACATTATAAAGTGAAGATATGAACAAGCGGGCATACTTAAAAGATCATTTTGATGGCTCTCTCAAGGTTGAGCTAACATCCAAAATGTAAGAGTGCTTTCATGTTGGAAAATAAAACTGGGACGATAAAGTAGCCTTGGACATTGCAAAAATGAAAAAGTAAATCCAAATTGGATTTTAAAAAATGTGGGTGAATACAGAAACAGAAAAAAAAATCAGCCATGCTAGAAACATACTCTGATGTCTATTCACTACTGTGGTCCAGACTAAAATATGGATTGTCATAAAATATTGCACAGGCATTCAATGTCTCCTGACATATATATGCTAATGACCTCTCTCCAATAGTGCATCGTGAGGTTGACATTTGCTTTTTAAATGAACAATTTAACAATTATTGAATGGATTGCCATGACATTTGGCACTCACTTTCATGCCTCCCATGAGATGAATTATAACTGTAGACTATATGAAATATGGATGAAGTCTCTGTGATATCACCCACAGGTTTCTGAAAAGCTGCTGTGAAGCTCTGAGTGTAGTTTCTTTGTCTGCTGACATCTAGGCAGCCCCTATATTTTAAGATGGGGTCTTATGGAGATTGACTCGTTCTGTAGCCAGCCTCAAGTGACCGTTTGAGGAACTGCAGTTTTTGGCACTTCGGCATTGGCTTCATTTCACAGACACAGAGACTGCCACTTGGTCTTAGCTAGCAGGTCTTTTATAATAAGCTTATGTGGCTAGGTAAAGCTACACTTTTAGCTGCATGATAATGTGTTATACCCATCAAAACTGGAACTAACATGGATCATCTACTGTTTTTTAAGCTAAAGGTATAACCATCTAGCCTGATGTAGACCATGTAGGGACCAGGGGTCACGTTAACTGAATATTTTCCATCATTGACTAAAATCCCATCATTTTGACAGAATACTGGTGGGTAATGCAGCTGTGATTAGGTTCAGTTTCTTTTTTATTACATTTTTATATTATTTCCTATCTCTCTCTCCTATTGTAACACTACCCGAAACATGCATGTACTGACAAAATGCAGTTTCTTCTTTCTCTCTCAGTGTAAGGGGAGACATATGAGACAAACAGCTCAGGAGGGGTGAAAAAACTCCATTTGAATTGGAGTATTTGTTTGCTGGTGTTCTTTGTTAGCCTTTTGATTGACTGTACTTCTGCCCAGTGCATTCTCGGATACACTCCACCATGACCCTGACTTGGAATAATGATGAAATGAGACAAGAAAGAAAAGTAAATAGAGTACGTCACCATCTTGTTTTTGTGACTGGCTTAACCGTTGTAGAAGATAAGAGGCCTAGAAATGCAGCTGGAACAGGCAGGAGTAGTCACAGGATCCCGAGGTAAAACATATTACATTACAATTATGAAAATGAAAAGACATTTGTGTTGTATCAAATAATTTCATCTTTACATGAAAATTTAATTAGTCTTTTAGGGTGCACAGAGAAAAACAAATATCCCTCTATCTTTGTAATTGGATCTCTATGGATTTGACGATAGTTAAAGTAGATTAGACGCCCTGGAATATGTGAGTGTGTGTGCATAAATGAGCCCTGCTCAGCAGTCAGTTGAGGGGACACAACAATATCAATGTGTGTGTGTGTGCTTGCAGGTATGTATGGGTGCAAGCGTATATATAAATACATATATGCATTTGTGTGCACGTGTGGGAGTGTGTGTGTGAGTGCCCACAATCCCAGCAGGGTGTTTTTTTTTTAAGCAGAGGAGATCAAAGAGACATTAGTATTCTGAAATAAATCACATGCTCAGGCCTCACTGTGTGGGTCCCCAAACACATACACAGGAGACACACACTCTTTCTCTATGTCTCATTCTCTCCGTCTCCTCCTTTCTCTTTCCCCTACCATCTCTCGCTTCAAAAGACCTCACCAGCCCACACCACCACCACCACCACCCCTTCCCTCCACCCATCCCCCTCATCTCCCTGGCCCCTAGCGGCCTTCAGAGCTATCTGCTTACTGGCTCTGAATCCTTTGTTACATCCTTTCAGTTTCTCACGTTCCAACTTGAGCCCCGTCTCCTCCCTCCGTCTGCAAATAAGCAGGAAAATGCTTTGTCAGAGAAAACTGTTGTTCATCGCTGAAAAAGTCAGAAACGCAAAGTAGGGGTTTTTGACAAGTATATCCTTAGGGAGAGACCTCCATCTCTCTCCCCCTCTCCATCTTTCTCCTCTTCTACCCTTGCACCCTCTTTTTCACACCTTTTCGTTCGCTCTGCCTCTCTTTCTCCGACTGTCTTCTAAGCTCAGCAGCAGAATGATGCATGGTGATGGTGATTTTTTATTTTTCAGTTTTTTGAGTGCGTGAATATCTTTTTGGAGGAGTGTGAGCACTTCAACAATATTACGACTCACTCACAAGTTCTGAAGTAATGAGAGCTGTTCTGCTGGGCAGCCAGCATCAGCCGGACTTCACTTTGCTCTGAAAGATAGTCACCGCTTTTGCCAGCGGGAGAAAGAGAAAAGGAAGGAGAGGAAAATGATTGACATGGTACAGCTGGAAGAGGAAGAAGCTAATTTTTTAGCCACAGAATTAGAATGAGTTGAACATAAATACCCCTGTGGCTCCTTGACAGTTGCAATATCCATGAGATACAGGGTTTGTGCTTTGTGCTGTGTGTGTGTTGTGTTGTGTGTGTGTGTGTGTGTGTGTGTGTGTGTGTGTGTGTGTGTGTGCGTGTGTGTGTGTGCGTGTGCATTTGTGTGTTTGTGAGGCATTGTGCGCATGTGGGCACGTGTGTGGGATGGATAAGTTAGGGCCAATGTGTACATGCATGTACTTATTTATGTGAGTGCATGTATCTGTGCGTGTCTACTTGTGTGTGTGTCATTTTGATAGCCACCCACATGAATATGCAGATCAGTTTTAGAGAGCGTATGTGCTCAGCATTAAAGCCCACTCTCCACTGCTGACCCAATTTCACACACTGCAGTGTGTGTGTGTGTGTATGCATACACTTGCTTATCAATGCATTTCGCCAAGCTTGGAAAAATTGTGCGGTTAAGACGGAAGTGTGTTGAGTGGGTGTGTGTGTGTGAGTGAGTTGGACTGTGAGTGTTTATAGTGTTTATGAGGCAAAAAAAAAAAAAAAAACATGTGATAAGTCTCATCCAACACGAACACATTCACAGTTGGCTGTGAATTTTAAAAATATCACATTAATGCACTCTGACCAAACCACATCTACAAACTGAACCACATTCTTGCTCCATCTTTGATTCTCTTTATTTCTCGTAAACATTCTGTAGTGTTATGGTAAAAATTGAAGGTGTAGCTTGACATTTGACAGAAATGTGCTTATTCACTTTGTTGCCATAATGAGAAGAGTGAGACAACTATCTGTGCGATAAATATGAAGCCACAGCCAGATGCCAGTTATCGTAGCTTAGCATAAAGACTGGACACAGGGGCAAACAGATAGCCTGTCTCTATCCAAAGGTACATCAACCTACCAGGACCACTAAGGCTCACAACAACACAATATAATTAGTCTGTTTAAATTTATACAAAATGATTAGTTTTAGTTTGAGTTTATGAACTGGACTATTTCCTGTCCAGGTGCAGTGACTTTCCGCTGCTTCCAGTCTTTATGCTAAGGTGAGCTTACAGACAACAGAGTGGTATCACTCTTCCTTACACCAAGTAAGCGAATAAACATATTCCATAAAAAGGTCAAACTTTTTCTATAAGCAAAATGTGCAAGATATGCATGAAGCAATAGGATGACACTCATATTTAGGATGTATGTTCCTTACAAGATGCGCTGGTTTGGTGACCAGTGTATTATAACGTATCACCCCGGCTAAACAACAGCTTTGCTATTCATTGATTGTCCCTCGAGTTCACAATCTTTGTTCACAATCTTTGAAAAGGTTAAAGTTTTTAGTGGTTAGTGACATGAAATGCAACTACTTTATCTTTCTTTAGAGTTAAGGTGTTTATTGAGTTACAGCAGACTTTATATCAACAGACTTCTGTGTTGTCAACTCAGCAGTGCCAGTCAGCAGAACCATCCGGGAGAAGCAAATAGTTCGTCAAGTCAACAGTAGATGGAGACGTTGAGAAGAGGGAGGCCGAGTGGTAGAGCTGAGGTAATGGCTCTCTGGTCTATTGTTCCCTGAATTCATCCTCACCCTCCACCCTCTCCTTCTGCCTTCCAGTCTAACATCCCTCTCATGGACTTCAAAGGAAAGGAAGGAACTAGAAAATAAGGTGAATTCATTTGCCCCCCTACTCCATGCCTACATGTGCAGCGGATGTGCTTCTTAATTGCTCCTGCTAAATACACAACCTATTTTTGTATCCTTTATGAAAGCCTAAATGATGATCTGGGTAGAATCTATGCAAATGCCAGGAGCACTCATGAAACATTAACATTCGCTCATATAAGCAAAGCACCTTGAAAACAAGTTGCAAAAGAAAAAAAAAAAGGACACTGTAAAGCACCGCTCGGCCAGCGTATGGCTTAATAAGATCTGGCACCCAGTGCTGCAAACTCTGACAGACATTCCTCAGCATCTTTAACCCTCAACCCAGAAGCCTCGGCGCAGACTGAACTCTGTGAAGTAGATCAATGGGAGGATTATCGCAGGACCAAGATGCCAGTTATAGAGCAGCTCTGTGCTGCCTCAGTGAGGGGAGAAGATTGAGAGGCTTTCCTTTGATCTTGTGCTGGCGCATCTGAGAGGGCCCGCTGCTGATGATAATGATGCTGAGGCCCATTGCAGAGAGCCAGGCTGGGGCTCGGCCCCGCTCTCACTCCCATTTCTATACTGCCGATATAAAAGGCCGGCCTGTGGAGGGTTGAACGGGACAAACGGATTTAGTCAGACGGATTGTGGATCCATGTGAATTTATCCCAACAAATGTTGTTTTTTCCTTCCTGGAAAGGAATGTTATTGATGCAACAGTGGTGTGTTTGTGTGTGCGAGTGTGTATATGCTCCAGTTGTTTCCTCCGTCACATTAGATCCAGCTGAACACCTCTGTCCTCTTTCAAGGACACCCCTCCCTCCTGCATGTCTCCGTCCCTCAGCCTCTATCTGTCTCTCTCTCCCTCTCTCTCTCTCGCACACACACACACACACACACACACACACACTCATATATATATATATATATATATATATATATATATATATATATATGCTCTTCACACACACTCGCACTTCCTCTCTCTCACTCTGTGTGACAGGCCACAGTGCTGGAGATGGCTGCTGACATTCTGGACAGTAAAAGGCTTTAAGGTGGAATGTGTGTGTACGTGTGTGTGTGTGTGTACATGTGTCTCAAAGGCAGATAGAGGAACCTCACAATTCTTCCTTCAGTGTGTCTCTGCATTTTCTCTGAGTGAACGCTGTTGTCACACACAGAATCTCTAACAGCAAACCGGCGCTGGCATCTGATTCTGGACTCCTGCTGTCATTTTATTGACTCCTTTTTGTTTTTGTTTGACCGTTTGCCAAAGCTCGATGATTATGATAATAGGATGTGAGGTCAATAATCTCTTAATTAGTGCTAAGTGGGAATTAGATTAGGCTTTTGTTCATTTCAGAGACAGCTCTAGTTAACCAGATTAGCGCAGTGTGGATGAGGACAGTGCAGCGCAGGTTAGAGAGGGAAAGGTCGAAGTGTTTGGCCACAGGTCACAGCCATGCTGACCAGGAACACATTATTTGATTGGCTGTCAGTCAGGTCTAGGGAAACGCGTCAGGACGGCCTATTGGCTACTGAGCGGGGACAACAGAATGCTAGTGGCTGGAGGCAAGACAGTTCGACTATACAGGCTGATACAAGACAAAATCTTAGCCACCTCACCAACTCCACAGCAACAGAGCCTATCTAACACCTCTCTCACAATGCTCTCCTCTCTCCTCCAGTGTTCTGTTATTTCCTCTCTCTCTCTCATCCCTCATCCCTTTGCTCCTAAAGAGCTTTTCTCTTCAACTGACCTCCTATCCACTTCATTTGTTGGGCCCCCGCTAAGAGGACTCCATCTTCTCTCTCCTTTTTCTCCCTTTCTCCTCGTCTTCCTCCCTCTCACTCCCTCTTTTCTCACCGTCTTTGCTCTCTCTCTCTCTCTCTCTCTCTCTCTCTCTCTCTCTCTATCGTCATCCTCCTCCCCGCCTTCCTTCCCTCACTACCCCCGTCTATTCTGTGGCCCAGCGTGGGTGGCTGAGTTTAATGAATTCTCTTTTCTCTCTGCAGCCAGGCGCTGATTTCTGATTGTGAAGAGGTGTGTGTGTGCGTTGTGAGTACGTGTGCATGAGAGAGTGAAGCGCACGCACACACACACACACACATTTTACTTACCCTCTTTCACTGCCATGACTGTGATCATTTTATCAGTCAAAATAAATTTCGGCCTTTATCCAGATCTAGGCTTCAGGTTGCTCTTCCTCTTTATTAAAGAAGGAAGTCACTGACTGTCAGCTTTAAAATAGATTTGCCTCAGGATGTTGTTGTTGTGAACACTACCTGCTGTCTCCTGCAGCCAGAAACATGAGTCAGGAGTCTGTTGTGTCCTCTGCATGTGATGTCTTATTAATGCACAGGAAAATAGAAAAACAGTCAGTGGCTGCATAAAGAGTCTTAGACAATGACTGACCCCAGGTGATTTTTAGCTGACCAGGTTCTGTTTTGTTGTGCATAAGTTATAAATGTAAAGGTGGCTGACAGGATTTCATACTGGCATCTTCTGTGTGAACATAGTCAGTGTGAACAAGTGCGATTTTGTGCCAGTGAAGCATCCATGGCAGGTTTTCTGTCAGTGTGAGTGTGTTGGAGGAGAATTGTTTTCAGACAATGTAGGATTTGGCATTGCGAAATAGCATATTGTCATGCTGCCGTGGTCTGCCATACCTGTAGTAACAGCTAGATATCCGTGCTGTACTAAGATGAGCTTACATAGCTCTCTCTGCCTGCTGTATTTTTGTATGTGTTGGTCAGCAGAAAGAACTTATTTTGACTTTTGGCTGCAGCTAAATTTGATGGTCAAAATCAGACTGATACACTGATGTTGTATCAGTGAGGTCAACCACAGGTTTCTGAAGAGCCGTTGAGAAGCTCAGAGTGTGATGGCTCTGCCTGCCGCCATCTTGGCAGTCCTGCCTCTGCTCCTTCCTGGCTAATTTAAAATTGGGATGTGGATCATCAGTGGAGCTGAGGTGGCCTCAATGAAGCAGGGGTGCTCAAACAATCTGCTATCTGTAACAGCACCTGCCTGTCAATCAAAGCAGCCACCCTGTTAATTATGCATAACTTTAAGCTTTAATATAATTTGAACGGGTGAGTTACATAATAATTAAGACTCAGTAAAGTTGTCATGGACGGGAAATTAGCTATAGAAACATGTTTATTTCTGCTATGAAGTTGGATATTTTAACATGGAGACTTATGGAGACTGACTTGTTGTGTAGCCAGCCTCAAGTGGCTGAGAAACTGCAGTTTTGGCTTCACTCCACAGCCTCAGAGGCCACCACTTGGTCAAAATAGACTAGCAAACAGGTAGCTAGCAGGTCTTTCATACTGTTTTCTAAGCTAAACTTATAACCATCTAGCCTGTTGTAGACCATGTAGGGACCATTGGCCATGTTAACTGAATATTGACTAAATTCTTTTAACATTGTCTGAAAAACATGAAGGCCATCCATCATTTTGACAGATTAACACTGAGAACAATCTACTGTAACATTAGGTAAATCACATGCAACACCGTCAATGTGACAGCATCACAGTGGACAGCCTGTAATAGAGCCCCCAACCAATGTCTGGATGTCATTGGTTGGCTGAGTGTCTGAAGTTTCTTTAGAAAGATGTGGTGGATAAATGTGATGAAAAAAGAGGGAGTGAGGTGAAGGATGAAGGAAAAGCAAGTAATACTGATAATGTTTATCAGCCCGTGGCAGCTAATGTTACCGGGTCTCCTAGAAATGACACCAATACACAACTAATTTGCAACAGTAATGCTTTGAGGCTTTATGTTTGTCAACACAACATAATCATGAAATTTACAATGTAATTTCCAGGAGACAGGGTTGTATGCAGGAAGCAAATGGGCAGCAAAGAGGTGAAAATCATTCATCTGCTTCGTGTGGTGTTGACATTAAAAGTGACCGTACAGTCAGTGTCTCTGTTCATCTTTTCTCTCCATGCCCTAATAAATGTTTAATCTGTAACAATAGACTCAAGTCTATTGTCTTGTTGGGACCACAGACCAAGGTTAAATGATTTAATCATTATCAACTTTTTTTTGTAAGTTGCTTTGGATAAAGGTGTCATAAAAGCTAAATGACTAAATGTAATGTAATGTAATATTGGCACTCCTTCACTCTCATTCACTGTCTATGTCACTTGACCAATGCTCTTTCTTTCAGTCCATCAGAAACTTCTTCATCTTCATCGTCTTCGTTTTCAAGCCAGACACGGACCTACAAGCTGGATACATGCAACAATATTCAAAGCCAGAACACAAGGCATGTGATTTACCTAACGTTACAGTAGGTAGTCTTCAGTGTTAATCTGTCAGAATGATGGATGGCCTTCAGGTTTTTCAGACAATGTTAAACGGTAGAATATCAAATCCGCCATCCATCTATGAACTCCACCTGGATCGTGCTGAGTTTCAGTGATATTTCAAGCTGATTGTGGAGTAATTCGTTGGATTGGCCACCGCAGCATGCCGGTCTGAAACTGTTCTTACCTGTGCTTTGTGTTTAGTGCTCATTAGCAAATGTTAGCATGCTAAACATTGATGGTGAGCACAGCAGACACTACACCTGTTCAGAATAGCATCAGAATAGTTAGCATTATCATCATGAGCATGTTAGCATTGAGCTGAAAGCACAGATGTGCCTAAGGCTCACAGAGAAGCTGCCGTAGCTTTGTCTCTTGAACCTCAGAAGTCAGAGAAGATGCCATTTACCCAAAGGGCTGCTGATTCAATCCCCTGCCCTGGTCAGAAAAAATGTGGCTTGGGAATCTTAAATGAAAACTGTCAAATTTTTGGGAACAGCAGGAAAATACCTAAATGACACTAGGTGTGGTTTCATTAGAGAAAAGTGAATCTACTGTATATATATATATATATATATATATATATATATATATATATATATATATATATATATATATATATATAATAGGCAGAACTTTGCTTGTGGAGTATGTGGAGCTCAATCAACTTTCCCAATAAATGTGAAAAGTAGAATTTTGTAAACTGGGTTGCATTCCTCTTTTCATGCCAAGCGTGAGACTTCAAAAGGATGAAACAATCCTCCCTCGAATCTGAGCAGCGACTCTGAAAGTGGATCATCTCCACATCCCCACATCTGTCAGGGGTCACCGCTGGGGAGCAGGTGTTGCTGCCTCTGTCCTGCCTGCTGATTGGACGGATGGATTAGCTGCTTAACGAGGGGAATTTGTTTAATCTGATAATTGTCTCAGCGATGAAA
>JAAROE010000296.1:0-16487 GCA_036365135.1 Miichthys miiuy | reverse complement strand
AGCTACAAGTCCATGGCACTGCGAGGCTAGCACGCGTTCACATGATTTCATCCTCATCCATTGGTCAACACAAACCCAGGAGTACGTTTCAGGACTTGCCTGGAAAAACAACAACAAAGACACACATTTTAGTCTGATGGAGTTTAAATGTCAACATTTCTTCCTTCCACAAAGCGTTACACAGAGACTGCCTCATCACCTCTAAGTGCAGATCTGATGTGTTTCCTCTGCAGACGACAACATGAGGCAGGTAAACACCTTCACAAGCACACTGTATCCTCCCCTGAGTGACTGAAAGTGAGCACCCTTGGGTCTTTGTGCACCCGCAGAGAGACCTAATATTGTGATGAGAGGATGAGTCACTGCTTAGACTAGGGGAGGTTTACAGGGTTTCAACAGCAAAAAGGCCTGCAGACGCACACTCAGTTTGAGCACACCGGACTCTAATAAGTACAGTTTGTTTTTTGAAAGCAGTTCCTACAAGTCCCTGTTTAAAAGGATGGCAGGCCACTTTAGGGTAATGTAGACATGCCATACTTGATAATGATGATCTTCATGTGAATAACCTTTAATCATAGTTACATAATCATTGTTACATTTCAGGATAAAACATAAAATCAACCACCTTTATACAATTCATTTACTTTAGTTTAAGCGTGCCAGTCTTGTTTTTCTTCCTCCCTATTTCTTGGCAACTTGACAACTATTGAAATGAAGGTGAAGCCAAGATTTCAGAAACAACCATCCACCCACTCACACTTTACACACATGACCAAACACAGTGCTGGCAACACCTGAACCCACTAAACCACAGGGATGAATAACACCATTGCAAAACTGAAAAGTGAAACCACTCTGGTCAGATGAATCTGATATCTTTGATCAACCTACAGTATAATCGTCCCAGAAGCACAACTCAAGATCACATGTAATCTGATAGAAATCCTCAAAACACAAATTATAGAAGAACTATTTGACTGTAGTCTGCTGAATCAATAACCTACAGTAGGCTCCAACCGGAAGCAACTTCAAATGCTTGATGTGAATTGACTTGACATTGTTCCAAACCAGGTCTGGGGGCTGTGTTGGAATGCCTCAGGGGCCCTGCGCAGGAGAGGCCAGTATGAATGAATCAATGCAATTCACACGGACACACGAGGACACAGTCCACCCACCACCTAGTAAAGTAGCTGACTGGAGCCTACAGTGTCAGAGGAGAAGCTCACAACAAGGAGAAACACCAAGCTATTCTTCCTCCCTGCATACACGCCACAAATGACTCCTTTGTTTGAGAGGGAAAAAGGACTACGTATGTAACTGTGCACGGTGAAACACGAGCACGCGGGACAGTAACACCAATCACATACAGGCTCATAGGCGTGAACTATAAACAAACACACACTCAAACAATCTGGCAGCTTTTAAGTGACAAATCGCCACTGGGATGTCATTCATTTATCGACACGTGCACTATTCATGCGTTACTGGCTCAGGCTGAAACAGTAGGCTGCGTCTTTTTCTATTGACAGCCATCTGTAACATGCCGGAGGGCGACATCACACGACCCCAGCGGTTTTTACATTTTTGTTACGCAAGTCTGTCAGTGGGCAGGGCAGCGGGAGAAGGTGGTTTATGGCTGGAACCCCCACCCTGGCACATAAAGACACACAAACACCACCCAGTCCCTAGAGAGTGTAAGAAAGGCCTGAAATAAGCTGCACAAACACAGTCAAGCACCAAGGATACTTAAAACACTGCAAATGTACAAGAAAAGCAGCTCAGCTGAGGTCAGTGGAACAAATGCAATGACTACCAGCATCAGCAAAACATGTTGTTTGCTATCTTTTTAATAATATGACTGAATTTTAGTTCGTCCAACACTTTGGTCCAGACTAAAATATCTCAAAAACTGGATGGGTTGCCATGAAAGTTTGAACATTCATGGTCCTCAGAGGATGAAGCCTAATGCCTTTGATGACTCTGACTATTGGATGAATTGTCAAGTCGTATTCTGAGCGTGCCTGAACGTCTTGCGGCATCACTAGGCCAACAGTTTGATTTGCCATTACTTTGCTTTATGAACAGACGCTTGAGAAATGAATAATATTTTTGCTAACATGAAAGATGGTGAACAAGGTAAACATTACCTGCGAAACATCAGCATGTTGGCATGTTAGAATGGTGATGTTAGCCTTTAGCCGCTAGCATTGCCCAAAGTCCTATTTTATATCAGTGCATGTATTTCTTTTTGTATGGTATGGTATGGCATGTATGCTATTGTTGTTTATGTATGATGTTTTTTTAATAAAAGTACCAGTTATTTAATGCGCAGCTCCACTGGAGATTGTTTGTTGGCATCGCTTCAGTAGTCAGCAACTGACATGACAAGAGTATTCGACTTAAAATGGTGACCTTGCCGTAAACATTTACATATCAAGCTCACATGATGCAAATTCAGTCTGAGACAAAGCTAAGTTTGCCCCCCTCCAGTCCAACTGTAGCAAATGTATGATAGAGATATCAGTTTAGCACAAAACTTAACAGTATCATCTGTACATCTTACTTATTGAAACAATATTAGTATGTATATACTCTTCATCCTGTGACCTAACTCTTTGTCTTTTGAAATAAGCTTATGATTAACCAGGACTGGTCAGGCTCAATAGAAAGCCTGACTCTCCTGCCTCTTTTCCACTGCAGAGTCACTGCTGATTCATGCACTCCACTGTCAACAGAAAAGCCTTTCATTCATTGTGCCTTCCCCCACTGATGAAGTCAACATGGCACCACTCAACAAAAAAAAGTGTTTTGAATTGCATCATGTTGAGTTTACCAGGAACTCTTGAACACTGACAATGGCCTTTGTCTTTGTTCTGTATTTTAAACTCATCTACTAACATTTTCTATACAGTACAAATGTTTATACAAACAACATACTGGGTTCTCAGGACACTAGCTTGACTTGTGACTAGCTTGAAATTAATCTTGTTTTAATGACATTTCTATGGACAAGACATGCAAGAATCCATCTTGCCTGGCTCTGAGCTAACCTCTTATGTTCCAGCACAGTGCTTACAGACCAATCATCGTCTTATAAAGAACTACTACAGGTGTAGCTGGATTTAATGGTAGCTGTGTGTGTCAACGTGTGTGTAAGAAGTACCTGAAAAACAACAATGACGGCTAGTAAAGATGCTGCTATAGCATCAGTTATATCATAAGTAGAGTAAAAGAACAGAGATGTTTTCTCTTCTCTTTGGTAAGAGTTTGACTACATAAGTAGTTATAGATAGATGGTCCATCCAATCATCTGGCCTGTGTTTTTGTAAAGTACCAAACAGTTTTCAACGCCGACCTCCCAGATAGTTGTGTCTAACAAATAACCTGGAGCAGTCAGGTTAGTTTCTACGGACACAGAGTGATAATACTCCCATGATCAGGCTACCATGGTAATAAGAGTTGAACTAATAGAGGCTAGGTCAATTATATTCTCTCCTGAGGACAAAGCAAAGCTGCAGTGAGGAAGACGAGACACTATAAAGAGCTGAGCGGTGTGAAACACAATCCTCTCTCACCAACAGAGGACATAGAACAGGAAATCCTGTATTCTCTCTATTATACTCTCTATACCTTACAGTAGGTATGAGTCATAGGGTAATAAATGACACCATCAATATATCAGTCACACACGTCTCCATTATATTCTTTATTAGTGTTCAGTTTACAGCACTTTTGTTTAGACATAACTGCAGACTTTAAGCTTGATGAATCAGAGAACTATTCACTAAATCAGACAGACACAGTGACTCGTAGCTTTGCTTACCTAAACCCTCTCTCAATACTTTCTGACACAGCTACCTGTTTATAAAGGGCTAGGGTTGGTCTGTACACTGTTCATATTTTTAAATGGGTCCCAAATGTAGCTGTGTAGTAAAGTGTAATGTAGATTTTCTACTCAAAAAAGTGTAAATGGTTCAGCTGCAGATTCAGGGAGGTGTGGTGTTCTAATGAGTACTAACAGCCCCAGGACAGTGTAAGTGAGACTGACTCAAAATAAACTATCTATAATTATCATAATGAAGAAACATGTAACTCAGTGCAACAGTGTGGCTCATTGATGGGTTTTTTAATGGTTTTTGGCACAGAATAAGCAATATGGAAATTGGCTAGTAGCTAAATATGGTATGATACATCTCTTTTCTCAGTATGAGACCAGCTTTAAGTCTTAGATTATGTTATTGTTCACATGCTGCTCATAAACCCACTGAAGAGTCAAGTTGGTTGAAAAAAGCACTTCTTATCTCTGACTGTCATTCTTAATTACTGACTTGGACATGTAGTTTAAACTAGAAGAGTGCACTCAGTAAAGGGCAGATCCTGATGTTCAGTCTGGTCAGGGTTTATCATGTAGAGATAATACAACACACGAACACATTATGACTGGCTGTACGTCTCACGAGTTTTGAGCCACGACAAAGACCAAAATGTGGCCCACAACAGACTAGGTAATCCTTGTTTCATCTGGTTTCCAGAAACTTATTTCGCTATGTTGTAACATTTATCATACTGTGACCCAACTGGACGGTTAACAGGAGTGAGGAGTCAGCGGTCAATGGTGATATAAAACAGATCAGCCAATTTAAAAAAAAAAAAAAGCGAATTCCTGCAATTACTAACCCTAACCCTTGGCCATACAGTCAAAGTGTGCCCAAAAAATATTAGGTTGTTGCAGTAGTACGTGAGACAGGTGGACAGCTCACACATGTATAGACCAAACCCATGCTTCCGTCTGATGGAGATGACTGCAGTGAGGAATATTGTGAGTCATCATCAGGTGTTTTCAAACGTTTTTTACTCATGCAGGAAGGTGGTGCAACACTCCTGTGGATTGTGACATCCTGTTGAGGAGTTGGCACTGGCCTCATTTGACACTCTTCCATATTGCAAATTGCTCACTGGGCATCGAGCCAGTATTGACAGTTTTTTCTCAATCCATCTTACACCTGCAATCATACAGTCTCAGAGCAGAAATAATAGTTTTACATTACAACATCTTTAGAGGTCTGTGTTTAAACATGTCAAGTACAAGGGTCTGGTTCCTTTCGTTTTCAAATACCCTTTTTGGGAGGAGGAGGAAGCACTGCAGCTAATTCTGTAATAAAAGCTGAAGCTGATCAAGTTTACTTCCTTTCTAATGACTTTAATGACTCTGACGACAGTCGTCACAACAACGAGCACTGACGAACAAGTGGCCTGGTCAACAATCCTGCCTAGGATAAGTACTCGGATCTCCCTGCTAGTCAGTCAGAACTGAAGAAGCTTCTTTGATCAGAGGCAAAATATCTTCAAGCAACCAAGTCCAGTTGCCTCAGGTTTAACCTTCTTTAAGAAAAAAACTCCCCTTCTAACAGTTTATCTGTCTCTTGTTTAGGATTTTTTAAGTTAGTTTTGTAAGGCCTATTCCTTCAGTAGAAAATAGTTCCAAAGAAAACTGTTCTCAGACAAAATCGGTGTATATCTGTGCAAAATAAATCTAAACAGGTCTGACACCACTAAAAGTAAGAGAGCAAATGTTGGATTTGTGTGTGTAGCTTGGATGAGCCAAACGTTTAACATCAAACCGAAATCAATCAAAGGTCCAATTATTTCAATTCAGTCAAAGATACAACAAACTAAGATGGACTACTGCACTGGGGTTTGCTTGGGCTGAAAAATGAAAATGAAAACCACACAGTCTAATAAACAAAACAATTAAAACATGCAAGGCTGTGACTCGACTGCAGCTGTGGACTTGTGTTAGCCCTCAAATTAACCTAATACTGCATGTAAAGCGTAAAATCAGTCCTACAACCCAGATCCAAAAAAGTTTGGACACTGTGTAAAATATCAAGATATTTAACTGATGAATTTATTGATTTTGTTTTTGTATGCCTGTAACACAGGGGAATATTTACTGCTGTGTAACGTCACGTTTTCTCTAAACAACGCACAGTAAGCATTTGGAAAACTGAGGACACTAAATGTTCAGACCAGTGTGTCTCAGTTGAGCTTGGGCTCTGATAAGTCGGTGGCATTTCTGTATGTTGCTGATATATAGCTCTCTCTTTGCATGGTAGAGTCTTAACTTGCATTTGTAGACGCACTGATGAACTGAGTTTACCGACAAGTGTTCCCGAGCCCATGAGGTATTACCCTTCATACAGTTAGGCCTTGCTCCTTATGTGCAGAGATTTCTCTGGATTCTCAGAATATTTAATAAAATTGTGAAGTTTGAACATTAAATATGTTGTCTTTTTTGTACTGTATTGAAGTGAAACTATGTCAAAGGAAGTTGCAAATCATTGCATTCCTTTTTTTTTTTGGAATCAGACGTGTACAATGGTGGCCTTCCAGTCTTTAGTGAGGAGAGCATGACTGACTTTGTGACAGTAAATGTGTTAACTGCATTCATGTCACATGACATGTCAGCCTCATCCTGCTAGTTTAGTAACTAAAGAAACATCCTGTAAGTAATAAGATCAGAGATGGAGTTTGACTTAAACAGATTGAAAAACAATAGAAGACTAAGAGAAAACAAATACTAGATTTTCTCCCACTATCACCACAGACCAACAGTACGTGAACAATAACTATAAAAGTACTTTGTAATTAAATCCAATCAAATATACATAATATACTCTAGTTTCATGATGTAGTGGTGAGTATATTTTTTCCCCACTGACACAACAATGTTGTATTTACATCGGGAGCTTTTACATCTAACCACATTATAAAACTGCCTACTACAATACCAGACCCAAAGTGTGTGTGAAACCATGCAGCCTGTCTTTAGCTCATTGCAACACTTCAACCACAACACGGGAACATCCCATTCTTAATATCATCCAGCATCATCTACCATCTTTGTCTTTTCTCCAGTGTTCAGACCCATGCAAGGGTGGAGAAACAAGTAGAAAACAATTCGAATGAATCTGTTCTTATTAAAGTTGGTGTAATATACACTGAATTATCCAGAAGTATATCATGTTTAGATGTAAATATAGAAGCAACAGAATAATGAAAGAGGTTTAGAATATCCTCCATTAAATCAGCAAGTGAGGTTGATAAAGTTTCCATTGGTCTTAACTGCAGTGAAGTACTGACTGAAACCATCCAAACAAATGCCAATAATCCAAACTGAATTCAGACTCACCATACATACGTGAATATAATGTATACATGTGGTGTTCAGCAGCAACCACCTGATTTATCAACAGTCTCTTGTATGAAGGTGACCTGGACTTTACCCTGTCGGAAGACAGTGGGTCAATCTGATTTTATAGTCAAACACTGGCAACCATTAAGGTTAATTGTATCAATAAAAATGTCAGTTATGTTCAAATGGATTACATAATGCTAAGCATAAACCTATGAGCATTACTCAGATTTACAGATAATGAGGGTTATTACGGCAGGCTGGCAGTCTGCGTGTGTGTGTGTGTGTGTGTGAGATGTGGCAGGTGTGTGTGTGTGTGTGTGTAGGTGTGTGTGGAGAGATAGACAGCAGGATAAAGAAAGAGTGTTTTCACTGCAGACTCCAGGCATAATGATGACACAATACTGACAGCAACTAAAAATCCTTCATGCTTGTTGTAACTTCTCTATAAGGATGATTGATACCTATACCGTGTGTGTGCATGTGTGTGTGTGTGTGTGTGTCTGTGTGTGTGAGACAGACGACACACAGCAAGTGGGAACAAGAAAAGTCCTTATGGAGCTGAGCTGCATATTTGTCTTTCTTAAGTCCAACTCATATTTTCTGTACTTACAAGTATTGTATCATCCTGGGTGATGTGACTTCTTTTATATACTGCAGCATCACAAAATTTTAACTACTCAGAGGTTCAAACTCAAGGGTCAGAGGATGCTCGCTGATCTTATTAAACTAATTTAATTTACTGAAAGAATTCCCCAGATTTAAAGGTTCCTCATGAGGATCATCCTGCACTAATTAAAAGGCCTGTCTGTTGTCTCTGCATTCATAATTATTTCCTGTTTGTCTCTGTAGAAACCCAAAGAGCTGCAACGATACCTTCACTGCTCAGGTGTGCTATATATTTGCCTTTTGTCCAAAAAGAAAATCATAGCCACGATATGAAGGTTTGTGCAAGCCTATTTTAAGTTACATAATAGGGTTATGTATATTTGCATCGTTTTGTGGACCAAACTTGTAATTTCTACTTCATCACAGCAAACATTCTGACTTGTCATAGTAGAAAAAGGTGAGCTCTGTTCTGTTCAACGGTCCCAGTAAATCATGGCAGGAAGCAGCTATAAATGGACTCCTGTGCTTTTCTTCATGTCAAAATGTGTTCTGTGAAAGACAGAGGCTCATTCTGTATTTTCAAGTATTCTCAGGTGATTACACACTAATGAAAACACATTATATTCAATTTCTGACATATTCTGTAAATGGAGCCCCCGAAATCTTAATCAAAGACCATTATTTTGGGGCATCTGTTTCCATTTATGTTACCTGTTTTAGCATGTCAGAGGATGCTAAGACACCAGTGCTATTAAGGTCATTCCAAACTGCATCTAGGTCCACCTCAGGTTTGTTATGGTTTGTTATGATTATGTCAGCACCACTAACGACTAAGGTCGACAAACTAAATCTTTCACTGTAGGCGGAGACAGGAGCCCTCACCTGTCGACTCTACATAAACTGGCTACCCAACTAACAAGAAATATGCAGGCGGCTCTGGGAGAAGTCAGACAGTTTCCAGCTCATATTCAGGCATCCACAGTGGTGTGACAGTTTTGTCAAAAGACTAAACACAGGCAAAATTTACAGTGTTACACCTGAGGCAAACTGAATGATGACTGGATGCTCAAACAAGCCATCTGTAACAGCACCCACCTGTCAGTTAAAACGGCCACGCTGTTAATTGTGCATAAGTTTAAGCCTGAATATCATTTGAACGGGTGAGTTAAAAGAAATTCAGCCTCAGTACAGTTGTCATTAGTAGACAAATTAGCTATAAAGACTAAAACTGTTTTGGTACCAGGCTGTAAACACGTTTATTTCTGCCGTGAACTTGGACATTTTAATAATAGTTCTTATGTAGATTGACTCGCTTTGTAGCCAGCCTCAATTGGCCATTCAAGGAACTGCAGTTTTGACACTTCCGCACAGCCACAGAGGTTGCCGCCGCAGCTGCCAACATCGTGACACTAAAAACTCTGAAGACTTTATGCAAAACATACTTCACTAAGCCATTAATCTCTCCTTATACAGCCCCTCAGCCTAATGTGAGCCACGGTAGCTTCACTTACAGGTAAACAAACTCCCTATAAGGATGATCTACATGTAACAATAAGGCAAAATACAGCAACACAACATCAAAGTATCCTTTCAATGAATCCTTTGGAAAATACAGAAAACTCAAGCCATTTTACATGTGGGGTTTTCGAAAACATCGCCTGACTTGTAATGACCTGTCACCACCAGCAACTGGCTGTTTTTGTACAACCTGCAGCAAAAATGAAACCTCATAGGACAGTTAAATAGACAGCACACAATGGAGGTGAAACGTCTTATCCACTGTCTTTACACCTGGTAGAAAGGGTTAACAGCACCACCCTTTCCATCTGTGTTTCCGAGCATGGCAGGTTAACTTTTAACATGTTGCATTCAATTTTAGCAACAACAGGAGGGAGTGATTTTAACTTAAAATTTCTCCTTTCAACAGGAAGTTGGCGGTAAAAGTGTGACTGTCCTATCCAGGCATGTAAATTAAATTCACAGAGACAAATAATTTTATACACAAAGAGCAGGAACATTAAAAAGGACAGCACGGTGCAATTCAAATTTAAAGATAAAACAGCTCGTGTTAAAGTGCTTTAAAGAGCAAACGCCCTCATTTTCAACTATTTAATTACGCACACCGGCGCAGTTAGTTTTTAGGAGACTCTACTAAAGCCTAACAGAGGTCCACTTCATGTTTAGTTGAATTTAATCATTATTCTAATTTACTTTATCCAGTGTTTTACCTTATTTTTAACTCTTACTTCAGAGTCTGTGGCGCCAAACCTTCCCCGCAGAGGTTCACACAGACTCAGCAACAGCCCCAATATTGCTCGCCTGATAACATTACATTACATTAAACACTGACAAGTGGCAGCGCCACACATTAGCATCTATCTTCTGTGCCAGCTGCCATTTAAATTCTACGCGGAAATCATTAATAAAAGTCTAATTATGTTTGCTGTGTGTTACATGTGTGTTTCCACTGAGAGCGCCTACCTGTCAATCTCAGCTCCTGTCACTTGCTGTCACCTCCTGTTCCGGTGGGTTTTTGGCACTCGAACAAACCGGCTACAAGCTCACAAGTCCGGGCATGTGTAACGCTTTAAAGGGCCTTTCGACAGAGGAGTGAAAGAGGCTGAAGCTGAGTAAAGTTTGCAGCAGTTCGTGTTGAATGGTTCACTTGCAACACAAGCCCTGTCCGAAAACACAGTCCGGGTTTGAGCAGTTTGTCTGCTGGCGTCAGTCCTCTGCTGTCTCTGTACAGCACGAAGATCGTCTGTGAGTGTGTGAAGATGAATCACTCTGGGGGGAAACAAACTGGCTCTTGTTTGTGCACTTGTTCCTGTCTGTAGAAGTACTTAGCTTGTTTCCTGATCTTTAAAATGAACCTTTTATTTTGTTTTTCACTGGAAACAAATTGGGGTGTATCTAAACTCAAACTTTATTTATTTATTTATATAGCACCTTTCATGCAGACGTGAAGCCCAAAAAATAAATAAAATTAGGCCAAACAATTTAAAATGTTATAATAAATAAAAGCCGGTAAGAAAAAATGAAAAGTTAAAAGGAGTTTAAGAACAATTGCATAAAAATTAAAAACCAAATCAACAAACATAAAAACTACAACAATAAAACAAATAAAATGTTAAGAGTAAATTAAAACCTAGAATATGAATAGGCAAAAAAAGATATGTCTTAAGTTTTGTTTTGTTTTTTAATCTGAGTGTAATGAATCATTGTTTAGGCACTTAATTGCCAGAGTGAATAATATAATCTCCGGTGAAGTGAAGCCAAGGCAAAAGTGCCAAAAACTGCAGTTCCTCAAACGTCCACCTGAGGCTGGCTCCAGTAGTGAGTCAGTCTCTATATGCCCCCATGTTAAAATGTCCAACTTCACAGCAGAAATAAACATGTTTACAGCCTGGTACCAAAAAAATGGTTTTGGTCTCTAGAGATAATTTGTACATCCATGACAACTGTACTGAGGGTGAATTTTTATATAATTCATAATTCATAATTCATAATTCGCTTTTATTGACAGGTAGGTGCCTTTACGGGTGGCTTGTTTGAGCAACCAGGCCTCATTCAGCCTACATCAGGTCCACCGATGACCTACGTCTATTTTTAGATTAGTGGAGAGGCGGCAGAGGCAGGACTGCCAAAATGGCGACCAGAGCCACCACACTCTGAGTTTCATGTATGGCTCTTAAGAAACCTATGGGTGACGTCACGGATACGACATCCATAGTTTATATTGTCTATGGTAAGCACCCTTTTAATAGAAAAACAACTACAGTTTAAAGTAAAGCTAATGCAGCTTTGTGGCACATCCAGTTAGTGCTACACATTGTTATTAATATTTCTTCTTGCCACACGACAAGGACCAACAGATTTTGCATGCTGCTCTTGTGTTCGCGTACATGTCAGACGTGTCCTGTCTTTTGTCATTGACCAAGTGCTCAGCTGTTAACGCTACGCATTTTCATTGTTTCATGTCTAATTCATGTTTCTGTATTCATGCTGATTTCATTTAATCTGCATTTTCTCCACCACTCTTCGTGATGATGTCTGACACAGCAGTAATCAGCAGCGAAGTGAGAGCTCTTTGTTTCTCTCACTTCTCTGATACACATTCAGGCTGTCAGCCCACTCTTAAAGGAACATGCCACAATTTTGCAATATTACTACACTTTGTGACTCCAGCTTCCACAAATAACACGTTCAGACGTATTAATTGAAATCAGGGTTGGTATTTCACCCATAAGCAGTAAAAAGATCCAAAATAGACTAAATTAATAAAGCTGAAGTACAACAAGTGATAGGATCCTGTGGTAAAAAAATAAAATTAAATTTAAAAAAAACACTAAAAAGCTTTAAGAGTTTTTACAGGAAAAGTTTTAGGAGCCTCTAATGGCTAAATCCAGACCTTCACCTCATGAAGATCCGAGCCTTAGTTGGAGACTGAAGGTAACTATTGGAAGGTTTACCATATGTTTTACTTTGTCTCCATCATCTGATCAAAAGTTGTCACAACAACTATTTTTCTCTGGATTGCTGTTCAGGTGGTTCAATATTGATTTTGGCCCTACAGTTAACCTTTGTAAAGGTGTTGCAGCATAATACGCTTTTAAACTCGTAACTTTTGATCTCAGCAGACAATGGTGGAGAAAAAAGAAATACAAATGAATGAATACATCAAAATAAAAGTGGCAATCTTTACTGGACCACACTGCTCTAACCAGTAGCCCCGGCATGTCTTTGTGAGACACAGAGAAGATGAACGGATGGTATCTGCATGTGTGGTTCCCACCATAAAGCATGGGGTACAATGGTGGTGAGGTAGGAGGTTTGATGGTGTTGGTGATTTATTAAAAATTCAAGACACACTTAACCAATATGGCTACCATAGCATTCAACAGCAACATGCCATCCCATCTGGTTTGTGCTCAGTGGGTCTAAAAAAAGTACATAAAACACAATCAGTTTGTTTGGTTTAAAATTAGATTTTTATTTATTACCTTGACACTATTTTCTAGATGAAGCACACATTTAGTTTACAGTGATCTGTCATATTGCTAGTTGGTAAAATCAGTTGTATTGATTTATTTCTCTTTGAGCTACCTGGCTGCTGAATTCTTCTTCCTGGTCTAACAAAGGTGGGGCCTTCTTCTTCTTCTTTGGTTCATCTGGCGGGAATAGATGGGGCTGAGGAAAAGGAGCTTGGCTCTATGCACAGAGTTAGTGGCTACGTTGTTCTCTCCTGTGTGTGATCATTGGTTTGGTCCTCATGTCTCATTCCGGAAAGTCTGTTAGTTGAGTTAACACTTTGTTGTGTTAGATGTATTCTTCAGTGGAGTTGTTTTTTGTGCACTTCTTTTAAGGACCCTAAAACTATGTTAATTTAGTTAGTTTAGCTCAATTACTTGTTTTGTAAATCTTTTTTGGGACAATAAACCCACCTTTTGAATTTCAAAGCTGTGTTTTCCTGTGCCTTGATTGCTCGGTCCACAACAGGCAGGAAATGACTTTTATATTGTATCCAAAGACCAGATGTCCCCTGCTATAGCGTTGGCACAGCTCTGAATGGTCCAGGTCACCAGGGCAAACTGGTTGTGGAACAGGTTGGCGTCTGCCTCAGGGCTTTTAGTCTTGAGGGCTTCGAGGTGGTTGGACAGACCCTTGAGAGTGTGAGGGCCAGAGCCCAGCAGGATGTGGCGAAAAGGACTCTCCCTGGGAGAAACATAGGGTGACAGGAAGTTCCTTTCCGCCTACACAAACAAGAAGAGGAACATGGGATGATGGAAAGAAGAACATTTTCAATGCTTTCTTCAAAATTGCTGCAAAAGTGGTGCAGGCCTATTCATATTCAAAGCTTGAAAAGTTTTGATATATATGATAAATAATTTAATTTAAAAAAACAAAACATTTTACTCTGTGCAGAGTTTATTTTAACATTTATAAACTCGACCGACCTGCTTCATCCAGATTGTGTAGGCGTGGTTTGATTCAATTTGATTGAGACTGACCTGGCAAAATTACCAAGGGACCTCACAAATTCCATTTTGAGACAAATGCTGCTAAATTTTGACTGGTGCAAGGAAATACGTGACATCACCTTTTCCCAATTGCGCCACCCCCTTCAAACCAGTGAAAAGCACAACCCCAACTATTTCACTGATTCTGGTGAAATTGGATCATATTTTATGGAGAAAATGTTTTCTGATTTCTCTCTGATGTCCTACAGCTGCTCCACCTCAAGGTGCAGAAGTGGAGCTAGGTGAGTGAGCAACAAACCCAGCAGAGGTGAGGAGACAAAAAGCTAAGAAGAAAAAAAGAAAGTCACCAGACAAGAGTAAAACTGGGACTGACTATTAGTGGTTTATGAAATAAAAGACTGAAAGACAGATGTGAACTTCTTGCATTTGGACTCGGATGTTGTTGACTTGCTAGTTTTTGATCATAAGTAATGTCAACATAACAAATCCATGCATACAGCTGTTAATATTTACAACAGCACCACAACACTCTGACATTGGAGCTGCTAAACTGCAAACATACCAATTTCTACATAGAGTGTAAAGCCCATAAAACTGTGATAATTAATTTCTCAAGATACTCCACAACTGAGGCACGTTAAGAGTTGACAGGAGTACATAACCACAGACTTCACATGAAATATTACTGGTTTTGCAGTCATCTAATGGATGTACCCAAAGTTGTGGAGGACTTACCGACATGATGCGGTCATTAATGATGCGGCACATTGCTATGTCTTCCAGGTTGATGTTCTTGATGTCTGTTGCCAGGCTTTGAGATGCGCGGCTGTAGGAGCCATGGGCCATGATCAACCACTGCACTGTCAGGGCCTTAGGCAACAGCTGGGGATGCATCTGGGAGCACACATAGCATAGCTTTCTGAAACAACAACTAAATAGATTTGCATGTTCTGGGCACGTTTACATATGTTACATAATCAAAACAGTGATTACCCCAAAAACACTCTTAAAAAAATTAATTAAAGAGTCATTTAAAACAGGTAAATCAGGTGAAATATATATATTGATTCTCTATGTAAACAGACATGCCATGCACATGCAGACTGTTGCTGTGTCAACTGTTGAGAAAGTTCAATCCCAGATGGAAAAAAAAACAACTGGACACTCACCCTCTTAATCTTATTAACTTCCCTGTTGATCTGAGCCATCTGAGTCTGTATAATCTTGCCATACTTCATCGTGTCCATCCGCAGCAAATGATCATGGACCAGCCTCAGCACCATGTGACCTGCGAACCGGGTTGCTGTTTCAGCCAGCTGAGGAACCTGGTTGGATGTGGCAGCGTTCAGTTTCTCCCGGGTGTCTAGCACTGTGCCAAAGTACGGATACTCCTGATAGGAAAAATAAATATATATTGAGAATTAGAGTGAGGAAAGAAACATCCCAAAAGGAACCATGCTTTAATTTAAAGGGTCAGTGTGCCGTTCATTTATTACACTGAGTATTGGCTCAAAAAAGACTAACTGAACTTCTAGTACAGCAGGATGACTTACTGGATTACCAGAGGTGAATCTAAATGACACTGAGGGAATGCCAGAAAAGGCGAGGAATGGATATGCAGCATTATCCAACTTCATAGGCTCCAACCTGGAACATAAACACATGCAGGAGCTTTAATCTGTGATTTCTCTCAACATAGATAAATATTTGGAAAAAGATGATTAGGTATTGAACAATGGCCAAACTTGAGAATGACCACTATCCTACACATGCCAGCTGTGGATGTGATACTGGTGTGAAAAACCTAGACATCATGTTGAGTTATAAACACTGCCTAGACTCTGTGGATATAACCGCACCAACAGCCTGTTAGACTTACAGATTTTGTTCCCAGTTGCTCTTTGCAAATTGAGAATAGAGAGATGCCTGGTTTGGGTAGTTCACCTGAGGAGAAGATAATTGTACATTGCACCATCACATTTGACTGAACTGAAAATAGTATTTAAATAATAATAGTGTAGGATTGTATTAAACATGTTTCCAAGTCTGATTCACTAAAAGTCCTTCTGGCCCGTTGTGATTTACCTCCTTCAGAGCGCCCTCGATCAGGTTATGCATCAAAGGACTGGCTGCCACTTTAAATCCGTTCCGACCTGGAAAAGAATTTTAGTTCAGTCATTCTGAAAAATATATAGTATGATATTGTAGTTGGAGGAAAGTGTTAAATATTTATTAGCATAATCTAGAAACCTGAAGCAAATACCTGATACGACTCCATCCAGGTTGACGTAGGAGAAGGCCTTCATGCTCAGAGAAGAAAGATAACCCTGGATATAAAATACAAAATAAATAAGATTGTTAACACCGCTAACACTACATAAATGATCAAGAAAGATGCAGTTGAAACAACATTTAGCACAAAAATACTTGGTGCAATTCTCACCTCCAACCACTCGGTGGCGCCAACGCTCCCATACTCTCCAGCACTCCAACTGGCAAACACAATGCTTCTCCTTGGCTTGAATCCGTCTGTCAAGTGGAAAACAAATGCACATTAACAAAAAGACCTGCGCCTGAAAAGATACTCAGATTCTGACTAAGCATATCATATGACTGCTCGATGACTGACGATTTTAGTTTTTTTTGTTTGTTTTTTTGTTCTGACATCTCCGGTGTCATGCCAGAACTGGAGCCAGGCGAGC